>VXBQ01015612.1:46264-81958 GCA_013400175.1 Phainopepla nitens
CGCCCCGCCCCGGCTCCTCTGCCCCCGCCAGCGCCGCCCCAACTTTCCGGGTCTAAGGATTTGGGAGAAGGGAGGGAGCGGGGCAGAAATAAATCCGTGAGGGCTCACGGAGACGGGGGGATGTCTCGGGCGAGCGCCGGGTCCCGCAGGGCGTTGGCCACCTGTGCCCTCCCGCCGGGAAGGACCGGGAATGCGGCTCCGGGGGATGCCGGCGGGAGCAGCGGGGGTGCGGGATAGGAGAAGGAAGGGGGGACGGGAGGAGGAAAGGCGGCGGGGGAGGAAGGGGGCGCCGGCTGCGCTTCCCACCTCGAGGGCAAAGCGGGGAAGGAAGGAAGGAAGAGGGTCGCCCCGGCTCGGCGGGGAGGGGATAGGCGGTACCTGGCTGGCCGCGCCGCGGGAGCTCCCGGCACCCGCCGTGCCCGCGGTGCGTCGCGTCCCTTCCTTTCCTCTCCTCTCCTTTCCCTTCCCGCTCCGCGTCCCTTCCCTTCCCGTCCCGGTGCGAAATGGCGGGGGACGGGCAGGGCTGGGCGGGCGCTGCCCAGGGAGCCGAGCACCGATGCACGGATGGACGGCCGCGATCGATGCGCTCGGCGCTCCGGCGCCCCCTGCGGCAGCGGCGGCGCCTCCTCCCGCTGCCGGGGGAAGTTCGAGGGTTCGAGGCCGCGTCCCGCCGCCGCCGTGGGCAGCCCTGGGATCCTCCGGAGGAGAGGCGTGGAGACATGATTTAGAGACTGGAGAGGCTGAGGGGGCTGGGGCTGTGCAGCCTCGAGAGGAGCCCCAGCTGAGAGGGGCCCTCATCCCTGCTCTGGGGGCCAGCAATGGCACCAGAGGAACGAGCAGGGGCTGATCCCAGGAGGTTCCGCCTGGGCAGGAGGAAAAACGGCTTCCACAGATTGCCCAAAGAGGCTGGGAATTTCCTTCACCGGGGATATTCCAGAGCTGTCTGTGCACAATCCTGTGCACAATCCGTGCTCTGGGATGGCCCTGCTGGAGCAGGGAGGTGGCACCAGGTGCCCCACTGAGGTCCCGTCCAGCCTGACCCATGGTGGGATCCATGGGGCCAGAGGATGCGGGTTTGGGACTGGGGAGAAGGGGGGAATTTGGGAAGAGTCCGTCCGGGAAGCGCACGCTCGAGGGCGGTGAAGGGAAATGTGTACAATTCCAGCATTTTCTCACCACTTCCCCCTTCCCTCACTGCGGGGGGACCCTGGAGGGGAAGGTGCACAAGAGCCGCTGTAAGGTTGGGGACAGGCTCGTCCTTGGACACATGGACTGCCCGGACAGGCAGTGCCTGGTTACCCATAAAGAGCAATTTTACCCATCATGCAAATGTCAGCAGAGGCTTTGTGGAACTGCTGTGACACTTAGAAACCAAATAAAGTTGGTCATTTTTCAAAATAAAAAGCAAGGTTTCTTTATTAGCTCTGATTAAAAGTTAATAAACACATTGTTTGGGGTTTTAAAACTAACAGATGCATGCTAAACAATGATTTTTTATTAAAAGGCTGAAACCATAACTCCCTGTTACTGAAATACAGAATCATAGAATGGCCTGAGTTGGAAGGGACCTTAAAGATCATCCAGTCCCACCCAGTGCCATGGGCAGGGACACCTTCCACTATCCCAGGGTGCTCGAAGCCCTGTCCAGCCTGGCCTTGAACACTGCCAGGGATAGGAAACTCTTTATGATTCCCCATTTCACCTCTCCCACAAATTTAGGTGTCAGTAACCTAGTAATTTTTGTGTTAAAGGTTATTGGGTTGTTTCCCAAAAGCCACAATTTGAAAAAAAAAAACCTCACAAAAATCCATGTGACAGAGTAACATGAGATCATTTCCCAAATCAGGGTTATTAATTAGGCTGCCTCACATGAACAGATGTAAAACCCAAAAGTCAGACTTGCTTTCAAAGAACAAGTAGCCTGGTGGTAAAACCACAAGCTTGAGATGTGGGAAACCCTGAACCCACACAGCCACAGCTGGGATCAGAAGAGTATCCAGAGAGCAGCTGCTGTTGGCAGAACCTTCTCCATGAAAACTTCAGGTCCTGATGACAGCTTGTGCTGTCCTATCTCCATAACATCTCAGCAAAATGTCCAAACAATCCTTTTGCATGTCACGTGGAGGGAAAAGGAATTGTTAGAATTCTGGAAAAGGCAGAATGCAAAGCTGCTTTTTTTGTGCACAGATTTTGTTTATAAACTTCTATTATGAAATTGCTTTTTGCTGTATTTGCATTTAATTTAGAAATATCTTCTCGTGCTCATGTGTGGAGTGGTTTGAAAACAAGATCAAATAAATGAGCTGATCAAGAACATTAAGTGCCAGCCCATTCACTGTGTTGATATGAAACCTGGTGATAGCACAAGTGATAGAAAACCTCTTAGATGCTGGGGAAGTTTTTTTCTATGAGTTACCATCTTCATTTTAGTGATTGTTTCTTCAGTGTTTCTTCTCTTTGCACAGAGAATTCTGAACATGTGCAGAGACTATGCACACCCTCAGATCCCAGGACACTTCAGTGTGCTGCAGCTAAATACTTCTGTTAAGTTAAAGCATATTTTCAATTCAAAGGTTTCTTCACAATGACAATAAAATATTCCAATCCCTGTCTTCCAGATCCTCCATGGATATGGAACATTGAGGGCAACACCAGCCACAGCTCCTTACTCCAACAAGAGGCCTCCTTTATGATATCAAGCACTAGGCCAAGTATAATCCCACATTTACAGTACTCAGATTTGCCCATTCCTAAACACGATACAATAAATTCAGTGACATTTTCACTCTGAGAATATAGGAGCATTCCTCACCTGAGGAATTGTGAGGAGTTGTGGTCTGGGGGGGGCAGGACACATAAAATTCAGCTCCAGCCTGGGGATGAATAGTAAGCTTTCTCTGTTAACAGAGAGCACCAGACAAGCTGGGACAAGAGTTAATTTTCCTGTGGCTTTTCCTGGCATTGAACTCTATGCAAAGCAGATGCAAAGCCAGTGTAGTATTAGCACAGAATGGTAAGTGGGTTTTGTGCAACTTCAGGTTTGCCTGCTGTGAATTAGGAATATTAGTGAAGAGAAATTTTTTTTTAGCTAGGCCAAGGGTGGTAGGAATACCTACACTGCCAGACAGGCACTGGCAAGGATTCGGTCCTGGCCACGCAGTGATGCTTCTCTGGGTTTAGCCAGGGGTCATTTGGGACCTGCCAGCCTTCAGGTTTTACCTTAGCCTCTTCTCCCCCCAGGAAAATTAAGACTTTTAAGGAAGTTCTGCCAACTTCCTTCTGCTGCTCTCTTGTTGAGATCACCTACAGAAGATTTTTCATTTTAAGTTCTATTTAGGACAGTACAAATGTGCTTGCAATTTTTCGTCTGCTGACACAGCAGGATACAATTATATTCTCCAAGACTATATACTCACTAACTCTACCCAAGACAGGATCTACACAACATTTATAGGACAACGTACAGTGATCTTAAATATATAAATATATGCACCCATAGGTAAATATCTCTACACGTGTAATTTGGAATATATGAGTTTATATTAAAATAATGGCTATAGTTCTCATGAGATGGTGACTTTTATGCCTTGTCAAATTTCCTAGAGTGGTCTGGGGGGCTCCAGTAATTTTACATGTATGGATTGAAGTCTAATGAAGCTGGACTCACCCAGAATATGAATACAGCATGTATGGGCTCATGCTGAACATGAACGTGTATTGCCACATCATTGCAAATCTCTTTCAAAGTATCTCATGGACCCTAAAAAAATCCAAAAATTACATTTCAAATGCTCAGATATGTAAAGCACAAGTCTAGGTCTTGCTCCTTTGGCTTCAGTGACAACTTGGTTGGCCACTATCCACTTTAAGCACAAGAAGAGCATGAGGTCCTGTAAACCTTCTTTTTTTAAACATGTAGGCACTAAAGGAAACATGGCTAATGTATTTTTCTGCAATTACGTTACATTTGGCTTGAAAATAACATGCCAAGATACATGGTATTTGTGAATGGTTTGACTTTTGGTTTAATTCAGCTGTCTCTGACTTTTTGAATATAGTTCTCTACTAAAAATGGGGTGGGGAGAAAGAAACAGTTCAACTGTGAACTATTCTTTACAAAACTGGATGCTTTTGCCATCCCACTAATGTCATCTGGCATTAATTAACATAGCATCTCTCTAATTATATTGTCAGCATACAGCCACCAAATTAAAATACAAAGAGAATAGTCAAAATTTTCCAGTTTAACTTTGGCATTTCTTTTAAAGCACGATTTTTCAACTTTTGTGTATGTAGGAAATCATCCAGAGCCCACTGAAGTTAATGGGTTTCATCCCATTGGGGCCCAGAAACGTTTGGAAAAGATCAGTGGGGTGTCAATATTGTTTCTCTAAACCAAGTGACTCGATGCCTCTTTTCTGTTGTTGGCAGCAGCAGCTCAGCACCCAAAACTGAGAGTGCAGGGCTGGTGGGTCCCTCGGGGGAGTGAGGACCGTCCTGTGGGGAGGAAAAGAGGGCATTAGGCACAGTGGAAGTCCACCATCCTGCTGCTCCCTAACAGGAACACAAGGAAGAAGGACTCAAGTAGATCTCTGCTACCTGTGACAGCGTGGAAGGGCAGGGGGGTAGCAGCATAACCTGCAGGGGGGTAGCAGCATAACCTGCCTCCATCCCAGGTTTCTGTGTCACGCCAGGATCAGCTGCCCCTGATTTCCTTGTGAGTTTTGTGGCTCTTTCTTCCAGTGGGGAGGGCTGTGGAGGAGAACTGGTGCCTTGGCAGAGTGTGTGCTCTCAGGCAGGGAGGGCTCAGAGGCCTTAAATAAATCCGTGGGTTCCAGCTAAGTCAGTCCTGCCTCAAAGCACCCTGTCTGTGGGAGAGAGGAATCCGTGTGTGAGGCTGACCCAGGCTGAGGGCAAGCCCAAAGTAAAACACTGGTTTGATTTTGCCTTTTGGCATGGCCTAGAGCTCAGTCCTGCTATCAGTGAATGGCATTGCTGCCACCTGCTTGTGCCTGGCCTTACACATTAGCACTGTCTGTCCTTCAGCATCACTGGCCTCTGCAGGTATCCCTTGGTGTTTGTAAAATCTTTGGGATCGAGCTGATTTCTGCCTCACCAGGAGCTTCACCTCTCTGGAGTTTGGAAAAACTATGCATGGCCCTGAGATGATCAGAAACACATGGAAAAATATTAAAATGGTTCATAAAGAGAAAAAAAAAAAATTTTCTTTCCAAGATTTTTACTGCTGAATTTTTACTTCAGGGGGAAAGAAAGAAGATACTTGTCAGCACTTTAGAAACTATGTTCCTTTTTCCACCTCAACAGCCCTTTGCCTATTTTGCCTAGAACTGTTAAGCCGAGTATATTGCTACAGCTCAGGACAAGGCATGGAGAGCTAATGTTTTTCAAAGAAATAAAAAAACGTTCCAGCAGCAGTAGCAGCTCACGTTTTTCTTGGACAGGATGTATTTCTCCAGCTCCCCTGGGAAACTCGAAGCAGAACCCCAGGGTAGCCCTTCTCACTGACTGCTGTGCTTGGGTGTCAGCTGTTTGGGGAGTATGAACCAGACTGGGAAAATCATTCTCTGGAGATGCTGGAGAGGCTGGAAGCCTCTGACCTCAGTGATCCACAGACCTCTCAAAGCTTGGAGCCTGAATAGCCAAGGCAGGCAGGCTTCAGGGAACTGCCTGGTGGCTTTGGAGTAAGCTAGTAGTTTAAATTGAAATCACCAGTTCCACACAGAAAATTCCAGGTGGAAAATCTGTGTTTCTCTATCAGGGCCATCATGTGGATGCAGTTATTTGCTATCAGAAGGCTAGTTAGCACAGGACTGTGTTAATTCCTGCTGGGAGCCCTGAATGCAGAGGGCAAGGAGCACACTGGACTCATCTTATGTGGCCTTTCCCACGGAAAATGGGGTGCTGCCCCTTCCATGAGGATGTACACGTCTCTTGCTGTGGTACCTTCATGACCTGTCAATGATTCTCATTCACTGCTGTTCTGAAAGCTAAAATATGGCCTATTGAGTGGCATATTTGTTCCAATAATGCAAGACTGGATTCCCTGTGCCCTGTGACTTCTGAGTTCATGCACACCAGTGGCTAAATATGTGTGGGCAGGGCACATATGCAAGGCCACTAAATGGAAGTGGTGGGACTTTGGAAGTAGACACAAGGAGAGGGGCAAGCACATGCCCACATTCCCAGGCAGGAGGAGCTTAAAACACATCTGGTGTCTGAGCACATCGTTCTGAGAACTGAAACTAAGCCTGAATATACAAATTTTGTACTCATTCCTCTTGGTCACATAACACGTTCTGGTAGGTGGTAAATGGTCAGGGACAACCCCTGTAGCCAGACCCTCCACCAGCATGAAGGAGTGAAGTGTGAGTAGAATGATATGAAAGAAACCTCTTGCAGCCAGGTTTGGACTTTACAATGTTATATTTGGAACTAAGTTTTGGAACTCAAATGTGTGGCCAGAGGCAGAGAGGACCCTTCCATCCCTGCAATGGGAGACAGAGATGTGTAACGAGGACAGAACCTCTGGTGAGCTGAACTGTTCATTCTTGTTGCTGCCCAGGCACAAGGAGGCATTGGACAGTGGTTGCTTCTGGCCAGTGCCAACCAGATTAATCATCTGTATCCCAAATAACCAAGCTCTTCTCGGCACAGCAGCTTCCAGACCCTGCCAGGGCCATGGGCAAAAAAAAAACAGGGACCACACTACTCCTGCCTCTTCCCATCCTGGTCTGCTGTCCTCACTCTATACCTGGGGCCAGCCTAAATAAATTATATGTGTTAATATGCATTTTATATCAACCTAATTTTTTTTTTTGTTCTAAGTTTATGCCTTTGGTTGTTACAATCGTAATAACTAAACAAACGCAGGAAGAAACACTGTCTGTCTGCAGCAGCAGAAGTTTGGTTACCTGCTTCCTCTCACACACACACACACACACACTCTCCAGGGCTAGAATTTCATGTCAAGAAAAGCTCACTGTACTTGAGGTTGTAGGTCCTGCTCCACTGTGCAGTAATTCAGTTTTCATTCGGCTTCATTTCAGGAGACTCCACTGTCCATTCAGCAGCTTACACATGTAAAATTTTCTAGGAGTGGCTGCCTTTACTCCAGACTTGAATTAGAATAAATTACAGCAAAATGCATCTAATGGGGGTTAATGAGCCCACAACAGCGTGCAGCCCTAGAAAATACATCCAGAAGCATTGCAAGAATCATCCTAGGATTTTAAAATCACAGAATGGTTTGGGTTGGAAGGGACTTTAAGGCTCATCCAGTTCCACGCCCTGCCATGGGCAGAGACATCCTCCACCAGACCAGGTTGCTCAGAGCCCCATCCAACCTGGCCTGGAACATTGCCAGGGATGGCCAGGGATGGGGCATGTGAACACAGCAGGAAGTATTGCTGAGGTGTAACACCTTTAGATGGTTCTAAAAGTAAAAGAAACTTCTGTTTAATACCAATGTTGGGATTTTTAGGATTGCTTGCTCCTGCAGAGGCAGCTAAATAGATCCTGACATAGAGTACCAGGGAAGGAAATGTACGTGTTTATTTTGGAGTGTTTGGATCATTGGATAGAAAACCTATAGGAAAATGGAAAACATGCAGCAGTAATTTATTTCTAAAGGGAAGGGGGAGAAAATCAAGGAAATTCCCTCACAGCCTGCTTGGAGCCAGGTTTTCAGCTGCTGCAAATCTGAGGCTAGGTTAAAATTATTGGAAGCAGCTCATGTCCTGTACCAATTGAAAGCAATAGGGCAGTGGTGATTTGAGGCCCTGAGGAGCTGGCACTACCAGAATCCTGCATCAGGGTCTGCCCAGGGTTCTGTGCTAGGATCAGCTCCAGCTGCCATCCAGAGTGGAGCTGTGCAGATAGGTAAGGGTCCCTGTGTCAATAAATGTGTCCCATGTTATGTGCCAGCGTTTTCCTCCTCCCACCAATCTGTCAAGGCCTCCTTGACCACATTAAAACACCACGTGAGCTTTGCAGCAATGATTCTCATTCTCTTGTCCTTAGGTCCCAGCTCTCACCAGCTCTGCAGACTGAGAGCATGTTCTTTGTGACCTCCTCAATACGTTTGCGTTATCAGCTATTACATCTTTTATCACACATCACTGAATTTGATGCATCAGGGCTTCTACACAGCTTGCCCCTGCTCTCTAGGAATTTCACAAATAAATCACTGCCATGCACTGCAAACTGTCAAAGAGTTGCTGACATGCTCTGCAGCAGAAAACTGGATAACCTTTGGCACCAGAACGCTATTTTAAATGCTTTAATAAAGAGCTCCATTGTATTTGAAAATGTACAGCCATAGTGAGAGGAGTTAATGGTTTGCACATGATGCATCACACCCATGATAAAATTCTTCATTAGAAAGTTAAAAATCTCAAGCAGTAACCACACACACAGAGTCGTTAAGGATACTCTGTGGCTTGAAGCTCTTTCCTCTGTCTGAGCTTTCTGAGCAGCCTTTGTGAAACTGAGCCCAGATTTATAAAAGCCAAGCTTAAGGATCCAGATGCTTTTCCACACCATGGGGTCAGAGCCTTGGGCAAAGGTTCCCCCCATTCACAGTCAGGGGTGGGGGAGAGAAAGGGGTGCTGGATGTGTCCAGACAGCTGCCTCTTGGTTTTGTGAGTGGCCCAAAGAAAAAGGACACCAAAGCATCTGTTCCTTGGGACAAGGCTGTGGTGTTTCTGCAAAGGGGAATTGACTGTGTGCTGTTTATAACCACCCTTGTGGTGATCAGCAAGTGTCTCTATGTTCTTTAAATAGACACATTACCCTAAGGAAACACCCAAGTCAGCACCTCTGTATCCTGCTGTGAGAGAGGAAACCTGACCTACAAGGCACCAAAATTTGCTGTCTCTTGGCTAAGGGGCAGAAATATTCTCGCTAAGGCCTGACTGCTGCTTGCTTTTCTTGGAGAGTTTGCTTCCTTCAGCTCTCACGGAAGTCAGTTTTTACTCTGGGGTGACTCCAGTTAGAATTGCTCAATAATTACACAATTGGCAGTGAGAAGAGAACCAAGCCTCAAGGAATTGCTTCCTAAGTAAAGCAAGGATATGATCGAGTAATTGATCAGTTTATAGATTCCTCATTTATTCTTGCTAATTGCTGTTTAATATGGAAATATTTCCAAAATTTTGTCCCAGGAAATTGCTGCTATTTTATCTGGTGCTGAAGTCTGACTGTATGAATAATTCAAAACTAGACAAGACAAGCCACCAGAGAGTGTGTTAAGCAAAGTGAGGATAGAGTTGCAGCTGATTAGAAGAACAGAGAAGATGGTCTTCCTTCTTCCTCAGTGCCTGCAGAGGAAAGTTCTGTACCACAGTTTGCTAAACTGATGTGCTTTAAAGAGAGAAGACTGAGAACAGATCTCATCAATGCACATAAATATCTCAAAGGGTGTCAGAGGATGGTGCCAGGCTCCTTTCAGTGGTGCCCAGCGACAGGATGAGGAGCACTGGCCAGAAACTAAACACAAGAAGTTCCACCTCAAAATGAGGAAGAGCTTCTGTACATTGAGGGTGGCAGAGCCCAGGCAGAGCCTGGAGTCTCCCTCTCTGGATTCCAAACCCACCTGTACATGCTGCTGTGTCACCTGCTCCAGGTGACCCTGCCTGAGGAGAAGGTTGGACTGGGTGATATCCAGAGGTCGCTTCCAACCCTAGCTATTCTGTGATTCTGTGACAAGGAATACACCTACACACTTTTGAGGAGTTTCTCTGAAATTCCCATCAAGCAGCACTGCTGGTAAAGCTTAGAAATCTGCTTGGGACCCAGGACAGGAAGATGACAGAGGACTGCAAGATGTCATTGTACAAATGGTGTAGTTCACCAAAAATAAGACCCTGAAGACTTACCCCTGTTCTCACCCTACAATTATGGGGAGGGAGTGACTGTGGAACACAGCTTTTAGGACAACATGGAATATATTTGACCTCCAAACAGTTCTCAGAGCACCTTGTCATACATAATTAGTGAGGATGCTGGTGTTTATTTAGGGCTTGTGGTTGTGAAAAATAGAACAAAGCTATTTGGGGACCGGGGGGTGGGGATGGGCAATAATCAAGGCAGTAAAATAATTTCTCTGCTTTCTATGCTTTTTCTCTCAGATTTTCTATCACAAAATCAAATCAAACCTCACCTTATTCAGTTAGCTCACTTAACTCACTCTTTTTTGACAGCATATGCTGTGCAAGACTCTTTTCCTACATTCCCTTTTGCCTACCATCCTTCTATTTGATTCTTGCTGTATCATCTTAAAGCTAGAAGATCTTACCATTTCAAACTGGTTTTAAGAGCCTGTTGTGTGACAGAACTGACAGACTGACAGAAGGCAGCAGAGAATGAGCTTACCTTGCTATTTTCCTCAATAGTTCTCTTTGAGATGAAAATTCTTCCTTGGCATATACAGTCCTAAATGAAAGAGCAATTTCTGACTTGCTTGCCTTTTGATTTTCTTCTTTAGTCTGCACGTGTCTCACAGATATTTCTACAGCCTGTGCTCTTTACAGGCCAGTTTCATCTTACCTCATCAAAGCTTTCCTTTTAACAGAGAGATGCTCAGTAGAAAAAGTTCAAATCAAAATTTCCCTGAGCTTTGTGAGAGGAAACACCCTGAAATTTCTCATTTTTTTCATGATGGTCAAGTCAGTGTTCTGGGATTTTATTTTTTTTTTTTAATTTAAAAGAAAACTTGGTTGTGGCTAAAATTATTGCTACTTTTTGAAAACATAAACTCATATTAGCACCTGAACTTTGCAGCTTGTGCTCAGCCATTCCTTTAAGTGTTCATTAATAAAATGCTTAGTGAAGGCAGAGAAAAAATTAGTATCATCTGACATCACAGGCAGAAATGGAGGTTGTGTGTGGCCAAACAGCACAATTAGAGAAGATAACAGAAATCTAACTCAACTGACTCTCTTTAAGCTTGCTCTGCAGTTCCTTTGTTTCAAGGCAAAACAAGATAAAGGCTGGCTAGGTGAATAATAAACGAATATCACTGACATTAATTTACAGTCATCAGATAGTAAAATCTTACTCAAAAGGCCTATTGTGCAAGACAATATACTGTACAGAGTTCCTGCCTGGCAGCACCATAAAGGCAAAAGGGAGAATTAATCAATTTAACAGAAGATTAACACGAAGCACAGTAAAGTCAGTGCTGGTCTTTCCATGGACTTCCCTTGATTGCAGATCCCATATGCACATGTGTGTACATGTATGTCCTGCCTGTGTTTCTAGATGCACACATTTAACAGAGATGCAACTCTCGGAGTGGCACTTCATACGTGCAGCAGTACACGAGGTCATAGAATTGTGGAATGGTTTGTGTTGGGAGGGATCTTAGAGATCATCCAGTCCCAACCCCCTGTAATGGGCAGGGACACCTTCCACTATCCCAGGGTTCTTCGAGCCCCATTCATCCTGGCCATGGACATGTCCAGGGATGGGGCAGCCACAGCTTATCTGGAAAACCTGTGCCAGGGACTCACTGCCCTCACAGGAAACAGTTTCCTCCAAATATCCCATCTAAACCTGCTCTCTGTCAGTGTGAAGCCATTCCCCCTTGTCCTGTCACTCCAGGCCCTTGTCAAGAGTCTCTCTCCATCTTTCCTGTGGCTCCCTTCAGGCACTGCAAGGCCACACTGAGGTCACCCCAAAGCCTTCTCTTCCCCAGGCTGCACAATCCCAATTCCCTCAGGCTTTGCTCCCAGCAGAGCTGCTCCATCCCTCTGATCCCTTGGTGTCCCTGCTCTGGGCTGGCTCCAGCAGCTCCCTGTCCTTGCTGTGCTGGCCCAGGGCTGGATGCAGCCCTGCAGGGGGGTCTCAGCAGAGCGGGGCAGAGGGGCAGAATCCCCCTCCCCTGCTGCCCTGGGGCTCTGGGTCCCAGCACACACGGCCGGGGCAGGGCCAGCTCTCACCCTCAGCACCCCCAAGTCCTTCTGCCAGGGCTGCTCTGGATCTGTTCATCCCCAGCCTGGATTGATCCTGGGGATCACTTGGTCTTGTTGAACCTCATGAAATGCTCATGGACCACTGCTCGAGCTTGTCCAGATCCCTCTGGATGCCATCCCTTCAGGTGTGGTAACAAACCACTCAGCTTGGTGTCATCTGCAATTTGCTGAGGGTGCACTTCATCCCTGACTCTACTGAAAAAAGAGCTCACATTTCTCCGAGCAATGAAATCAATGCCTACTGTGTTTAATTGCTGCCACTCTCCTGGAATGAGTTGCTGTCCTAACAGTTGTATTCTGACAGAAACAGGGAGTGAGGGAGGATCTATCTTGAGCAGAAATAGAGGATTACATTTTAGAAAAAAGGTATTTTTATGGAGAATAGCAATGTGTATTTTCATCCAAACAAGCTGTGCTATGAGGAGGAGAAGGAATTTCACTATTTGAATTTTCTGGGGTGTAGTGTAAGCTGAGGTACTCAAAACCTACACTGAAGGCATGAGCTACAAAGGTTAAACCTAGCAAAGCACAATTTTAGCAATGTGGGGGCAGGGTAAGAATGCATCTTTTCTCTTGGAGTATTTCAAGAACTAGTTCTCACAAATTTTTGAAATATTTTGTGCGGCATTTAGTGAAGCCACATCAAGACTCCCTCCTCAGCCCTTAAGAGATGGTATTGTCTTTCTCAAACACCCTATTTCAAAGCATACTCCTTTGCTGCTAAGCTCATGATAAAAACCAGTGTGAAAGGCACAGAGAATTTTCAATACAAGAAACATTCAAATTGTGGGGCAAACAAGTAGCTCGGGAACTTGAGGAAAGAAGCCAGTGTCACAAAGTCTCATGAACAGGAGATGAGTTTTAAATGATGTTGAAGGAAGGTGGGCACTCTCCCTCAAAAAGATTGACTGAACCCAGTGTGAAGTGCTCCTGTCCATGAGAACTTCCAGACACAGGGGTTTTTGCTTGGATTTAGCTTTTATTTGTGAATGCTTACTCCCTAATTGCCCTTTGCCCCCTTATGGAGGAGGCTGGCTCCTTCAGAGAGATTGCTGTACCTTTTACCCAAATCCTACTTCCCAGCCTGTTCCTAGCTTTCCTTAGCCTAGCAGGAGTAATCCCAGCCTCAAAACCCTACCCAAACTTCATCAAATAAATGCACTCTGCCGACCTAGCTCTCCTACTTGGTTTCAGCAGGAAAAACTCATGCTGCAGGTTCCATATTGCTGTGTCTTATAAAGTTTTTACAATGTAAATGTACCAAGTCTTTGCCAAAATGTGCCCCACTTCTGACACAGCCACAAAAGTGAGGGGGGGAAATTGCTCAGTGCGTGGCACACACTGATGGCTCTGAAATGTCTTTGTGTGAAGGAATTTCTATAAATTATGTATAAACCTGGTTTTGTTCATTTAAAGGCGTTTATTCTGGTGGCTTATTGTCTCAGGCTAATGTAAGCAATTATGCCACCACCGTGCATTTACAAATCAGGCTATGAATAAATAACAATTAAACTGTTTATACTTTCATTTTCAAATTTCACATCCTACTGGCACCGAGAATGTGTAACTTGAAGGTCGAACCCAGGAATACTATAAAGGAAGGATGCGCATGGCTAAGCCTTGGGTTTATAACATCTTGCTTGCAGATATTTCCTTTTGCATCTAATGGGAGGTGAGGGAAGATCCATGTTTCAGTTTATCTGAGCCACCAAAGTTTACAAAGAAGGAAAAGAGTGGGTGGGACAAGAGGAAAAGGGAGGAGAGGCTGAGGAAAAAAAAAAAATCAGCTGTTGTCTATCTGTATTCTAAACACAGAATCCTCTGATCTACTGATATGTCATTCATACCAGCAATTCGATACCTTGAAAATATTTTGCACGGGGCTGATGATGTTACAGAGAGTTTTCCTCCACCTCCTTCAACAAACAGGGCCAGGGGATGATTTTCCTCTCTTAGCCTGACTCATTTCCTCTTCCGTTGCCTCGAGCTCTTTCAGCTGCAACTGACAGCAGCCATCCCTCCATCAGGGAGCTCTCCAAGTGTTCCTGCCCGGCTGCAGCTCGCAGGAATTCCGCATTGCTCTTTGGGGAAGCTGTTGTGACACTTGCCAGGGTGTCAGTGGAGTTATTGTGGTTGAACTGCCCACGTGGACACTCCTATAATGCCTTTTTTTTTTTTTTTTTTTTTTTTTTGTTTTTTTTTTTTTTTTTTTGTGGTTTGATTTGATGCCGTTCCAAACGAGCCTATGCTAAAGCCACATGGACACATCTACATGGAAAAGTAGCTTGAAATAGCTTGTAAGAGCTTGTATTCTTCAAATGTAAGGATGGTTATTCCCACCCTAATTACCCTCTGGAATTGCCTACTGAAACCTTGGGTAGTTTTACATAAAAAATTGTTTCTATTATCTCTTTAATGCTACTAACTGCAAGCAACTCTACCTAGCTATATAAAATGAGAACCTCCCTGACTGCCCTTTTTCACAAGCATTCTGAAATGCCTTCAGTGAGTGGTATTTTATAGATTTTACTGGAATACCATAGATAAAACACAGATCTTTTTAAGAAAAGATCATGCTGATGAGATGTTGCTATAGAAATACTTAAAATATAAATGGCTTTAAACTTCAGCCATTGTGATGGAGAAAAAAAGGACAAAAACTTACAGGTTTTTTGGCACTTCAGGCTAAGCCTGGAAGCAGTGGGGTGACAGGAGCAGGTAGCAGGCAAGGAGAGCCAAGGTGTGAGGCAACAGCATTTCATCAGGCAGAGCTAGAGGAGCCAGGACAGAGGCAGTGCATGGTTAGTGAGAGCCTGGAGCTCCTGGGGCTCAGTCAGAGGAAGGGGTTTGGGCTTAGGAAGGAGTGGAGTGTGCTGCAGGGAAAAGGGCTTTAGAGGAAAGGCAATCCCAGCAGACAGGAGTGGGAAGTGGGGAGCTGGAGGGCTGAAAGGCTCTGGAGGGGTAGAGCAGGGACAAACCTTGTGACAGGCAACCAAAACAGAAGTCCTGGTGGCTGGGAGGTGCAGGAGGGCTCTGAGTTGAGATAGGTGGGAGCTGGGATGTCTGGGGCTCTGAGAGAGTTGGATTCACCATAGATGTACTCCTTCCCAGGCATTCCCAGCTACACTAGGGGTCTAATAAGCCCCTATCAATTGGTGACTCTATCAATTACCTTCACCTTCCTCATCCTCACGTTTCCTGTGGGAAAGGCAGGAGCTCAGCCCAAAGCTCTGTGCTTGCTGCTGGTGCTCTTTGAACTCGGACGGTTTTGGCAGCAGAGCTTACAACCCTGGCTACTGCAGGCCCTGGAGGAGTTCAGGGCCTCCCCCAGAGCTGTGTGAGCCACAAACCTGCTTGTGAACGATTTTTGAATTCAGAATTGAACATGAGTTAGGCTGGAACACCCTGAGGAGAGCTTTATGTGCTGGGAAACCACTGCAGTCCAAGGGGATTCAGGCTGTGAGACCCCCCAGGACACCCCTTCAAGGCGAATGTCAGAAGAGTGATGCAGATGTTCCCGTCCAGAGTAAAATCTCTGTCCAACAGGGCTGGAATTGTATTTGCAGAAACTATAGGGACTCCTGCGCAACAAGTTAAATGCTGCTGCTGCTGTGACTGCTCAGGAGTCCACTTACTCATCACTGTATTTGGCAACATCTTAAATTACTTCTCATAATTTCATTTAGAACATGGAAAACCTTTAGACAAATAACTGAATGATAAGGTCCTTTGATTTCATTTTATATTGAGAGCTTTATCTTTTAAGAACCTAAGTTATGACATATTTTTAAAAAGCATTTGTCTTTTACAAGAATTGGGAGGGAAAAGGAAGAACAACAGACATTTCATTCTGAAACATAAAGGAATCATGTGGATCTTGGCTTAGTTCAAGTTAATTTCTACTTAGGTGATAAATCTATTTTTCATAGATTTGTAACTTGGCTATAAAAGCATATTTGAAGCCTTGAATGTTGGCAGTCAAAACTTTCAGGTCAGGAGAATATTTTTAGCAATATTTTATTAAAAAGAAAAAAAAAAAGAAAACCATAAAAGGTTGTTTTTAAGTCTAGAAAGTTAAAGGGAGAGTTTTAAAAAGCATGGGTTAGGTCACATTTTGACACCCATGTTTGTTTTATTTTCCCTTAAATAAAAGAAACAAAAATCCCATCCAACATGCTTCCAGCCTGACAGAGAATAAAAGACATTTCAGATTGATCCTTTTAAAAACTACCCACAGGCTTTTTTCATATCCAAGAGTAAACAGTCCATCTCAACTAATAACCCATAAAGAGCTGAAATCAAGGGACTACTGTGAATTTTAATGGCTGAGTTTAATGAGCAGATCATTGTAACTCTGGGAATGGCAACAACACTACGTCAACCAGCAGTTGCTGAAGATGTGGATGGTAAATACAGACTACACTCCCTCCCTCAAAACACGTGACTAATTCAGCAATACTGAGGCGGTAATTAAGGTAATTAATACTGGAAGGAATGAAGACCCAATGAGAGGAGACCAGTCAGCTCAGCGTGCCACGTACAAAAAGCATCAGGACAATTTTGGCCACGTGTTCTGGGGCAAACACCTCGCGACAGAATGTTTCGTTTCACAGTTTCCTTCAGCCCCAAAATTACAGTGGGGCTGAGTCAATCCTGCCAGGATTTGAGTTAGTGGTTCCAGGGAGACCAGGAGCTGAGCCACTGGCACAGCTAAGCTGGGGGGCAGAGAAGGTGTGGAGCACACAGAGCAAACAGGAAGGTTCATGTCTAGCCTTCCACTCACACCCTCTTGTGTGTTTTTTGCTGCACAGTCTCCCTTCTGTCATTTAGGCTCCCTTTAACACTGTGGGCCAAATTCAGCTCTGGTTGCCAGGGTTCACCTCTTTGTGCTGTCCCTGTATGGCAAAGGGGCGTCCTAAAAGAGCTGCTGCTGTTCTGTTGACATTAAGAGAAATCCAGATTTGGTATAAAGATGATTCATCCACCTGCTCCTTGCTCAGACCAGGAAACTCTTTATGACACTGTCTGGGCCAAACCTAAGGCACCCCCTGCAATGCAACAACCTCTATGAGACCATTTTAGAGAAGTTATGGCTTTAAATACTCTGGAGCCAAATTGATCCCAGCCCTGCAAAGTTTAGAGGGATCAGAAAGATCACTTTGACAGATTTTACTTTCACTACAGGTTCTGTGTTCAGTTCAGCCCATCTGGGCCTGAAGATCTAGTTCTTCTTAAGGTGACCAAATCAACATTTAAAAGCAATTCTCACCCCAAAAGATGTCTTTGAGTTTATCTTCAGACGTTTTACATCCAGCAGTGACTTCTGTAGTCCCAATTGCTACCTTGGTCTCTGTCCCTCTACCCCTGCTCCTTCCACTCTCATCCTCCCTTGCTCTCCCTTCCCTGCCTCCTTCCTCCTGTGGCTGGGTCCCCCCGTCTAGGCTGCACACACCCTCCTAATGATTTCTGCACATCTTCCAAGCGCACATCCTCCCCACGGCGTGTCACAGGGAGCAGCTCCCTTGCTGAACAACCGGCCTTTTCTTCCAGCTGCTGTCCACCGGCCCGGTCCCAGCACCTCGCCACAGCCCAAAATAGAACAGAGCAAGGAGGGGGGTGGCTGGGCAAGGTTTGGGCTCTGCTGGGCCCAGTTTCACACCCAACAAAGCCGTGGGGCAGCAGCTGGGATGCTTGCGGCCTGTTTGCAATTAGCAAGGTAGCTGTGCTCGAGGAGGTGGATGTGTGCTTTCACTTAAAGGTAGGGCTCTGCTAACATCATTTAGGGGGTGAATCTCACCACTCAGCTATTTCAGCCAGGCTTTGAGCTGCTGCTGGAGCTCTTTCAGCTCCAGCCTAGGTATTATATAGTCCCCCTCGCTGCAGAATTGGAGCACCTCCCAAGTATCTGGAAACAGAAGTCGCAGTAACAATCTCCCTTTCTTACTTGGCAGTGAGAGGGAAAAATACTTGGCATAACTTATGCATTTGTTTGCATATTCGTGGGTGGGATCAAGTTATTTGTTGATGTGTATATGGGAAGAATTAAATTTCTCTTAGTAAGTTGAAAATATTTTAGCATAAGGGAAGATGACTTCAGAGGCAGTTTTCCACATACTCAATGAGCTGCCTTGTGTCCCCTTGTGTTCCCTAGGTTGTGCCCAGAGGGCAAAGGTGTGGTCAAGGCAACGAGCTGGAGCTCATCGTCCTTGTTAATTAGCTAATAGGGTCCCCCCAACATGAAAAACTTTCTGTCTCTTCCTTTCTGCTTCCAGGCAAAGCCACAGCACTGCTTTGGAAACGCTTCTGTGCTCTGGAAAGCCTTTTGAAAGGGCTGAGCAGCCCACCCACGTGGCACAAACACCAATTGTTTGTTTGGAGAAGTCTCTCTCTAATGGAACATTCTTCACCCCACGCCCTCTGTCACCCAGACAGGGCTGACTGCCCTGGGATGCAGTTCCTATCAGGGGCTCGCTGCATGGATCCCAGATATGACTGCAGACGACGTGTACTCATCAGCTCACACATCTGTACACTGAGGGAGGACACACCTCAGAATGAGGTCAGCACACTGCTGAGAAATACAGCTTAAACCTTCACGGGTTACCGACTTAGCAGGGATCAAGCCCAGAAGGTGACTGAGCCTGGAGAATCAATGGGAAACAGTCAATATAGGGAGGGGAGGGAAAGGGTGGAAATGGAAGAATTCAATCCCGTTGCCTGCCTTAAATATAAACTGGAGGTAAATATGGTAGGCATAAATAAATGTGAGGAGAAACAGGAAAGCTGGAATATCTTCCCAGACTGATTTTTTACTCTCTGAACATAATCTAAAGATATGGGATGTGCTCTAGGACTGAATGTCTGGATGTATTTATCAAGAAGTTTCTCAGCTGGAAAAGGATAAAGAGCAAGGGGCTTTTTCTGTCTGGATGTGTCCTTGAAGAGAGTAGATAACCTTAGATTCCTTTCCTTTCTGTCCCTTGTTTAGGCAAAATGAAAGGCATTGTTTCTTATTGTTCTCTTGTTATTAACTAATTTCTCAACAAAGATATGGAATTTAACATGTACTCCCATTATACTGGCATTGTTTTACTTCTTGAAAGTTCAGATTTTCTGGTGAAATGTCTCTGGAATAATGCAACACTCTGGCAAAAGGAGGTCTGTGAGTAATGCCCATTCTGGGCTTAGAGGCTTGAAAAAGCCAAACCTGCTCCTTCTCACTGTGGTTAACTCGGGTGGTGTGGATCCATCTCCCAGCCTCTGGAAAGGTGTGAGGTACCACCCCACAGGAGTGTTCCATGTCACACAGTGCCCTACAGACAGGTGATGCAATAGCTTAGCTGCTCCTGGGACGTTGGATGTTAATTTGCCTCTGTTGCAACCTGTCCCACTCGGCCTGTCTGGCTCCTTGTCCCTGTTGCCGCAGCTCCACTCACCTCCCCAAAACCTGAAGCTGAGGCTTCCTGATGGATGTCTGCTTTTCCCACACCTGACCTAAAATAGCTCAAGCCTCCCATGTTGCCTGCTTTGCTACCTGTCCTTTTTGCCACACAACCAGACAGGTGAGCTGAAGGTGCTTTTGTCTGTCCCACATGGTGGCTGACCGACCAGGGATGAACCTGAGGCAGCAGCTTCTGTATGGTCACGTGCAACCAGCAGTTGGTTTCTGGGCTCATTAGGGCTTTTCCTCACACCATCACTGGCTCTCTGAAGAACTTTCTACAGTTTTCAGAGTATGGTTTATTGACCCCACACATATTCCAGCATGGTACACCATGATTTGGGTACCTGGTCTTATAGGTAATAATTTCTCCAGGCACCTGCAGAGATCAACTAATCCTACCCTCTGCTCAAGGCAGGATCAGGCTGCTCAGGACCATGCCCAGCTAGATTTTTAGTATCTCCAAGGTCAGAGACTCCACAATCTCTTTGGGCAACTTGTTCCAGTGTTTGATCACCCTTACAGTAAAAAAGACTTTTTCTGTTTATGGTAGATTCTCCCATATTTGCCCTTGTCATGTGCCTGGGAAAAGCCTGGCTCCATCTTCTTTACATCCTCTTGTCAGTTTTCTATACACATGAATAAAATCCACCAAGCCTCGTCAGCCCAACACTCTCAGCCTCTTCCTGTGGGACAGATAAACCAATCTCTTAATCACCTTACTGGCCCTTTGCTGGATTCACTCTGTATTTCGATGTCTCCCTAGTGCTGGAGGACCCCAGGACTGGATCCAGCGCTCCAGATGCGTCTCAGCAGTGTTGAACAGAGAGGAAAGACCTCCTCTTTGAACCTGCTGGTAAAAAGCTCTTCTAATGCCTCTGGGGAGGCTCTTGCCTTCCTTGCCCTGGCAGAATGCTTCTTTTTGAGACTATTTTCTGCTAGCAAAGGTGTACACCCAAAATACACAGGAAAAAAGAAACTACTGTAATTTTCCCTTCCTGTCACTGAAGTGCTATGGTTGTCACTGGACTTATCAAGAACAGACTGTGATTCATGCTCACTGGCAAACATGCACGGATCCTACGCAATCAGAAAATCCCTTCCATGGCTCTGGGCTGCTGGCACTGTTCTGACTATCATG
Source organism: Phainopepla nitens (assembly GCA_013400175.1). Taxonomy (NCBI): domain Eukaryota; kingdom Metazoa; phylum Chordata; class Aves; order Passeriformes; family Bombycillidae; genus Phainopepla; species Phainopepla nitens. The sequence goes on from VXBQ01015612.1 coordinate 66,840, forward strand.
ATTAACACCAGCCACCAGAAGACACTTGTACCAGGGCTCCTGAATTAAGAGATGTAAACAGCCCCATGTGGATCTACTGGAGTTCTACTGGAAAGCCTCTGGCTATCCTGCAGAAAGGTTTTGAGCTGCTGGGCACAGTGACAGCACGCCAGTACCCTCATTTTAACACTTCCACTCACGCAGGTAGGCTTTATCTTGATGGGAGACCCTTACCTTGCGATTGCCTTTAGCATAAGCCAGAGTAAGGTAAAAGCAAATGGGGGCAAAATAAGCTCAAAATATAAGCAATCCAAAATCCGTAACATCTTGTAAAGATTTATGAAGGCAGAGGTGAGAAAGAAGACAGAAAAAAAGCATTTATCATGTGATGAAATCCTTAAATCCTCCTCCTCTCCTTCCCCCTTAAGCTGATAAGCTGTAGATCCACTCTTAACCCACATGGTCAGTCTGGATCCCTGTGCACACTCCTGCCTTCAGGCAGCATTTACAGCTGGTAGAACCACACTAGCTCTGTAGTTTCACCTTTGCTTAGAATTTGTGTGGGAATTGCTCAGATTCACATCTCACTATTCTCCCAGCTTGCCCCTGCTTCCTGGTTTCAAACCTCACCTCCCGAAAGTGTACCTTTTTTTTTTTTTGGAAATACCAATCCCTGTGCCAGGCCTGATGTGTCAGAGCTGTCTCTGAGGAGGTGTAAAATGCCTCTTCTACCTGACAGGGCCAAGTGCAAATACTCAGTGAGCAGCATCTCCCTGCACTTGAACTTATTTTTCACGGGAATATGCACATGGCAACCACACTGAAGGCAGATACCTGTCTGAGAAGCATCCTGGCTGAGATTTCACGTGACAGTGATTACTTACTTCAGACAATGACATACACGGGAAAGCTGAGCAACCAGTTCTTGGTTTGGGGATGTTGTTTGCAGCTGCACGTTGCAAATTTGCCAGGACAAATCAAAACCAGTGTTTATGTACCTAAATTTAACACTGGTACCTCCTTGTTAGTGTTAAAGTGGAGCCTTGTTTTTCCCCCCTCTCACACATCAGCAGTGGCAGGACTGGGCAAGATGCAGAGCAGCTTCCTCTCTTGAAATTTTTTCTCCCTGAATAATAACAATAATAACAATAATAATAATAATAATAATCACTGGGCTAATGCTTTTCATCCATGAGGTGCCTCAGTAGTGTTAATACATCTAGCTAACTTAATTTTCCCTCCTCTTCCTCCCCCCTAAACGTGCAGAGCAGAGCAGAGCAGGCAAAATGAGGTGCCAAAGGAAGTGTGAGAGGCCCTGGCATCCATCCCTGAGGCCGCTCCCTCTTCGAGGCAAGTGACACCAGACCTCCAGTACAATGCCCCACTCCTCCAGCCCAGCGTCGTGAGCACCTTTAAGGAGCAGCTTTTGTTCTTTATCACCCAAGGCAAACAGCTTCTGGGAAGGGACACGCTCCTGTTTACCTTTGCTCTGTGTGCCACCATCAGTGCTCCCCAAACCCAGGCAGGCAGGGAACAGGTGCCAGGGTTGTGTATATGAGTCGCCCTCGGTATAAAAGCTGACTCATAATTGCAGTGAAGGCAGAGTCTGCTTTCAGAGCTTTGGGGAGAGATGTGAAAACTGATTGTCACATTAAAGAGAGGCTGTCAGCCCTCTAGGTCTCTAAGGAAACAGGGTTTGACAGTGAAAATGGATAATGATATCATTTCTGAAACATTTTTTAGAGTTTATGACTTCTAGACTTTACACAAATCAATTAAGCTTCTCTATGCAGCCGCTACAGAAACACATCTAAAAAAGTACACATTTGTGGAGGAAGTCTCTCACTTGTCTTCAGGGAAAAAAAAAATCTGCATTTAAGTGAATGGAAGAGAACAGGCACAAAGACCACCCATGTTAGCTTAGACTGAAGTCAGAGTTGATCCCAAGTTATGTCAGGCACAGGTGAGTCTTCAATATGTGATATATATGTTAGTTCATGTTCAGGCACTTCTGCACAGTGTGTGCTTGGTTTGCTTTCATTACTGAGGATGGTCTCCCAAATTTAGATTGATTCTTCCTTCACTAATGACTGAGGAAGGAAACAAAGTAGAATGTACTTCTCAGGAGGCAAATGCACGTGGCAAAATGAGAGACCTTTAATTTCTGCAACACGAGGCCTTTCCTACCTTTGGACTAGCAGCACTTGTCTCCACCCCTTTCCCTTCTCTACAGCTGGCAGCTGGGACCGGCAGCTGGAGTCCAGCTGGAAAGGTCATCGCTGCATTAACCCCTGCTGGGCTGATTTCCTGCCCTTCAGACCAAGGGGATCCTGGACTGGAAGTATCTATCAAAGTACCACCTACTTTGGTGAAGGACTGCAAATTTTTGACTCTACTTTGGTGGAGGAGTACTAAATGACAACCTGCAGGGCTGCATCCAGCCCTGGGCCCAGCACAGCAAGGACAGGGAGCTGCTGGAGCCAGCCCAGAGCAGGGACACCAAGGCATCAGAGGGATGGAGCAGCTCTGCTGGGAGGAAAGGCTGAGGGAATTGGGATTGTGCAGCCTGGGGAAGAGAAGGCTTTGGGGTGAGCTCATTGTGGCCTTGCAGTGCCTGAAGGGAGCCACAGGAAAGATGGAGTGACACTCTTGGCAAGGGCCTGGAGTGACAGGACAAGGGGGAATGGCTTCACACTGACAGAGAGGGGGTTTAGATTGGATATGAGGAAGAAATTGTTCCTTGTGAGGGCTAGTAAGGCCCTGGCACAGATTTTCCAGAGAAGCTGTGGCTGCCCCATCCCTGGAAACGTCCAAGGCCAGGTTGGACGGGGCTCTCAGCAACCCGGGATAGTGGAAGGTGTCCCTGCCCATGGCAGGAGGGGTTGGAACTGGATGGGCTTTAAGGTCACTTTCAACTGAAGTCTTCCTACAGTTTTATGCTTTTGGCCCATCCAAAATGCAGGGAAGAGTTTATGTGCAATCCCAAGGGAGCTTTACAGGCTAATGTGTATGCACAGTACTCTTACATGGCACATTATCCAAGGGTTATCAATTACTATTTTTAAATAAAGGAAATATAACTCTCCCCATTGTATAGAAAACTCAGGCACAGGAAGTTGTATGCAAACTTCTTAAATGGACATAAACATCTCTGTTAGAGTTGCAGTCAGAACACAAGTCACTGCTCTAACCTCTTGTTTCTCTCTGTTTGGTATATTACTTCAGATATTTCACAGACAAATCATTTCAGAAGACAAATGTTGCAGAAGAGCACCATGATTACTCAGAAGACAGGAGTAAAAATACAGACTCACATTCCCTCGTCATTACTTCATCAAAAATGCACTTGAGAGGGCAGTATCTACTCCCCACCTGGTTACATACCAGGTAACTTCCCAAAAGGGATCAAAGAGTCCTGCCAGGGAGCAGATCTGCAGCAGAACAATGCAGTTCTGGTGAAGCAAGAACCACTGCCTCTCACTAGGATGATTACGCCGGATCAGTTCCCTGGGAGACAATCTAATCAAGTGATCAGTTTGGTCAGAGGTTTCTATGAAGGTTTTATATGCTCTTGACTGGGGAGAACAGTTTATTGTCAGCCAAGTTCTGGCATGTTTGAAAGATTGAGAAATAACAGATTCCAGGAGCAACAATTCAGAAGAACTTCTGCCAGCAAAGGCCCAGATCCTGCAATCAGAAGCAGGCGAGCAACCTCCTACACCTAGGAGCCACTGGTGATTGAAGTGAAACTTTGTACTCTCAGGGCAGCCCTTGCCCATGCGCTCTCTGTTACTAAGCTGAGCCAAAGGCTGCGCCTCTCAGCCAGGGACAGATTCCTAAGGAAATGGGAAGGCTCCAGGGGCAGGATTCACACTATGCATCTGTACTCCAGGCCCACCTGAACTGTGTGTGCCCTTGGCAGAACAGGAGGCACCTTCCTTGTATCTCCTAATGAGGTCTTCCTCAAGAATGACTGTTCCCTGTTTTCCTTTGCCTTCCTTTCCAAAGCTTTGTGCATTCATCTAATTGTCCCACAGAACCCTCTCCTAGCTGGATTTCATCCAGTCCCCTCCTGCATGTACTGCTGTTTCCACAGTCCTACTAAATATTTGGAGATTATCTTGAGACCACACCAGTCTCCTGCCCTACAGCATCACCCTCACCTGCATTGCTAGCATCTTTCATGCCAAAGAGCAAGATTTCTCCTGTCATGGAACATCCCACAGGCAAGGAATCAAGTATTTCGCCTCCAGTGCTTAAACACTTTGTCCCATTTTGTTCTCTACCACCATTGTAGTGATGGGCTGAACAAGGCACCCGAGTCTCAATTAGAAAAAAACAAACCTGGGGAACTTGACATCTAGACCTCCAGCTGAGATCACCTTTGCAAAGGAACAGTAACAACAGCAGCAAGAACTACAAACCAATTAGATTTATCCAACCTTGTGGATGTCCAAAGAACTGACATGACTTTGCCTTGAAGTCAAGGTCACAGAGCTTGCCTAGTTCACCATTAGTGCGACACCAGAACCTCCACAGTTGTGGCAACTCCTCCATGGAACAGGAGAGTCACCACAGAACATCCCTGAGCTCTGTAACCTTCCCCTCCAACTGCATCAAGCTCTCTGGGAAACATTAGCAGCTTTGGTGCTAAACTCTCAGGGCTCAGGCATGTCCTGCTGAAGTTTCACTGAAGAGGTTCAGACTCTCGTTCCAAAGAAAATTTACCTTATGGGTTTTAGGAAGCATGTGTTCTTTTACCTTCTCAGCCAGTATATGTAAATTAGGCATAAAACAGAACTTTAAATGAGTAGAAGTCCTTGCATCACATCTGTTCACAGCTGCCAATTGTGAAAGTGCCAATTTTTTGTCCTGGATGGCAATTAAAAATGAAGCCAGTATAGTTACAGGAGAGCAGGAGTTTCTCTGTGGATATGTAGAAACAAACCACTTACTTCCAGCACAGCTGTTCCTGGGAGAAAACCACTCTCTGCTACATCACCAAAGGAGAACCCATCAGCTGGTGTTTTTTATGTAACATGGAAGCACTAAGGTGCCTGTCAGAAACACGGGTGTGACTACAAACCTGCTCTGCAAATTCGGGGAAATTCAGCTCTGTAATGCCTCTGTCGGGGCAATTCCCTCTGGATAGGCAAAGTCCCCCTAGGTCCTGTGCAGCACTGGAAACACGAGCACTTTGCACTCATCCTAATGGCCCTGGGAGGATTTCAGCAGAGCACTGCAGCGTGGTTGAGCTCAGCACCCCCTGAATCGATTTTCCATGGTCTATAATCTTTGCTGTAAACAGCCTGCTCTGCAACTAAGGAAGCAGAAAGGGTTTTAATGCCATCAGTATTAATCTTCAATATCCTCACATCAAGCTCAAAGAGCTGAGAGGATTTCGTATGATTTGTTCCAGGCTTGTATCAGTCCCTACATCAAGGCACCTCCCTTGTTCTAGACGACCACGGCGGCCTCTCGTGTTTGGCTCTTTGCAGGACCAGCCTAAATTGAATGAGCTGGAGGATTGTATCCAAAGGAGCAGGGCAACCCTCTCACGGTAACTTCTGTCCTCCCCAGGCCTGGCATGTGCCCATGTTGGGATCAAGACAGAAGTTCCACAGGCTGCTTTACCTTCCCTTCCAGCACAAACCCCAAGGAAAGCCAGCTCTGCCATGTGATGTCCCCTTTGAAAAGCTGCACAGCCTCCAAGGGGTCACAGTGCTGGGGAGGGGTGAACTGCTCTCTTTGTTTTTCTCTGTTTCCACCCTGCAGGCAAACATCCATTCTCTTTTTAGCCATCCAAACTATAACAAAATCTCCAAAGGCATTTTCCCAACCTTCACCCCCAAATAAACCACACAAGAAGATGCCACAGGGTGCTAGAAAGTCTTTGAAGTCCCCATGAGAGAACTTTTCTGTGACGTTCCCTCCCTTATCATGCCTAAATTATGCTTCTAAAAAAACCAACAGCATCAGAAAGATAAGCCATAACCTCCTTTTGCTTTGCCTCCGTTTAAAACTGAAGCCTGTGAAAAGCTGTAGATAAGGTCTGACATAAATAAAAGGAGTTGCCACTTGGGGTTGAACCACGACATTGGGCTATCTTTAAAATCACAGGATAATATAATAAGCAAAAGAGCATTTAATAAATAAGAAATCATCCCTGCAATGCTCCAAACACTCAGAAAACAGCAGGTTTTCCATAACTTAAAATAGTGGGGTGTTTTCTGTATTATATGGAGTACTCTGAAATAATAACCATGCAAACCCCCTGTGATGCAGCAGATGATGAAGACTGCTGATTGGAGTAGCACTGTCACCGTGGGATAGAAATCATGGAGAAATTTCCTACTGACAGAACAGTCCACCCCCTTTTTTTTTCTTTCCTTTTTTTTTTTTTCTTTTCTTTCTTTCTGTAGCATCTCTTTGGAAAGAAAAAACTGCTCAAGTGGCCACTGTAGCTACTGAAAAAGAGTTAGACTAAAAAGGACAAAAGGTTGAAGAAGAGAGAGCCATATGTGAAAAAACAATCTCGACTTCTGACATTTCACATAGTTCTGCTTTATTTTTTAAAAGTCGGCAGTACCAATTTTTGGACTTCAGAAGTCCTCAAAAACATTCAGTGTTTGGATCTCAGGTTCTGGTTTGAATTAACTCTTATTTTCAGGCTCTATTTTCCCTTACCATTTGTGTAAGTACATTTTTTGTAATGCCTCATAATGATTAGCACACCTTTTTGACTTTTTTCATTTGTCTTCTGTATGGATATGAAAAAAACCTCAAACCCTAAACTTTCAATTGAGATCAAGGAAATAAAAAAAAAAAAAAGTTTTGCTTCCAGAGTTCTAAGTCTAGCTAAGTCCAGCAATTATTTTATTTTGGTACATCATGAAACAAAAAACCAGTATTTCTAAATGACCTGAAACGTTTAAAGTTTTACACATGCTGAAATTTTTTCTGGTGAGCTCAGAAATGGGGCCCTGCCCCCGCCAACTCGTTGGAAGGATGGAAGGGAGGGAGGAAGGAAGGAAGAGAGGAAGGAAGGAAAAGTCAGCTCGGCTTTTCCTGTGATACAAAGCAAACCTCGTGTCTGATTCTACAGCTGTGAGAGCCTCTGTGCTGATGAACGAGCTGGTAATGGGCAGAGAGGGGACAGCAGATGTGCTTCCAGCAGCACCTCACTTCTCTCACTGAATACAGGGAGAATGGGCACTGCCCAGCACCTCGGGATGGTGTGCAGACTCAGTGAGGCTGATTTTTTGTTGCAATCTCTTGAGAAAAAACCTGCGGAATAACATTTTGCATCCTCACGGGTGGGCTCTTCCAACAAATACTCGTGAGGTGCTGTTGCAAGCTGCTTCCCATGGAATAGGAAAGATCCAGATGGAATGGCCTGGATTGGAAAGGACCTTAAAGATCACCTCATTCCAACTGCTGTGGGCAGGGACACCTTCCACTATCCCAGGCTGCTTCAAGCCCCATCCAGCCTGGCCTGGAGCACAGCCAGGGATGGGGCAGCCACAGCTTCCCTGGGCACCCTGTGCCAGGGCCTCACCACCCTCCCCATAAAGAATTTCTTCCCCATATCCAGTCTAAACCTCCTCTCTGTCAGTGTGAAGCCATTCCCCCATCCTGTCACTCCTGTGCTGTGGGTGTTCCCATCGTGCAGCCGGGGAAACCGAGGCACCACAGGCTCAAATCACTTGCCCAAAACAAGACAGTAAAGCTGCAACAGCCCAGCAATAAAGCCCACGAGTTATGAGATAATGATAGGAACTGTCATTTTCTCATTATTTCACAGTTTGATGAGGGATAACACATTACAGAACAGCAGCTGTCCCTGTCATATTGTTAGCCTTCACTTTTTGTATGTGTGAACACTTTACTGAAACAGTTGGGAAGCGCTGAGTTTTGTTTCTGTGTCCCATGCCTGTGTATTCCTCATGCAAATGCCAGCTACAAGGTGTTGTCATAATGAGGGCTGAGGGCAAAATACATATAACACACTCAGCTTGTTCAGTTAATCTTTTTGTCACTCTTCACAGCTTTTTTGTGGTAGGTTTCTGCATGCACTGGAGGTGCCTGGGCAAAAAAACATTCAGCCAGTGCACTTCCTCCATTGTACACATAAGCCTTTGCTGAAAATTAATTTCAGATTAGCTGGTGCAAGAATCCATGCACCAAATGCATGCACACAACACAGCCAGGCAAAGGGAAGAGTGCTCAAGGTGTTCAGTCAATCACAAAAATCAGGCAGTGTTTTGGACAAAACACTTCCCGACCGTGTAAAACCTGCTCCCTGTCCTTGGTGTGCCAGGGCATGCAGGTGGTTTAACGCAGCTTTTGTCGGCTCTGCAGATCTGCCTTTCCCTTGACTACCGACAACAGCTCACCAGGCTAAACCGGGGTTTTGCACTGGTGGGGTTTTGCTGTTGGCTGTCAGTGTTAGTAAGAACCCTTGGTCAAATTAATTCCTGGCAAAATTCTGACTTGCTCTACAGTGATGCAATCATCCACCTCCAAATCCTGTTACTGGTAGCAGTTCTGACACCTGTTTAAAAATCCCTGTTTTGATCACTTGCAGCCAAAATCAATCCTGTGGTTCCCTTCTGGGGCTCTGCAGGAACCACTAATGTATTCAAGGCTGTACCAAGGGTGGGGCAGAAATCGAGCCAGCTCTGGATGTTCCTCCAACAGAGGCACGGAATGGGGAAAAGAACAAAACAAAGAACAATCCTCGTGGATTTGGACATCAGTGGGAAACAAGCAGGGGAGAACTGAATTCCTCATCCTGCCCCAGGCAGGAGCATGCCTTGCTGCAATCCTGAATATCCCGTACCTTGAACTGAGCAGACTGAAAGTTCTTGCTTAGCTGATGGATAGGAAAATGAGGTGAGCCTTATCTGATGCAGCAGGGACCTGACTACATAACCCCCAAAGAAGCTCTCGGGGTCAGTTCAGAGCTGCAGCTTTCCATGGAGCAGCAGGGATTCCAGCTTCAACGCATCAAATGAAAATGCACTGAGCTTGGTTCAGTGGAAGCCTCACATGCCTCACCTCCAGGGGCCTGTTCCTGGAATAAGGAATGCCAACAGCTGGGCTGGTTACCTGTCCGCAAGAGGAACATTAGGAAACTTGGAGTGAAAAAAATGGAACTCAAAGAAAATGAAACTCCAGAAGAGGCACAGCAGAACGGGGCAGTGTGACATTGGGATGGACAACTCTGGAGTTCAGTGACAGCTGAACAAGGGACTTTTCAGTTACAGACCCTTCAGTTCCACTTAAATGGCACTGTTGTGGCCCCTAAAACCACCTGGAACCCTCAGTCTCACCAGGAGAATGAACTCCCTGGCTCTTCCTTTCTGCCCTTTGCATGGCTCCAAGTCCCCAACACAAGTCCCCTGCAGGGGGACCTGACACTGCACAAAATAGGCCTGAGCCAGATATCTGAAAATGCATTTTTGTACTAAGCAAGGAGGTTCCTCACCTGGGAGAAACTCAAATCTTTTGTCCTCCTGTAGATAACATGCATGAGGGCAAAATGCTGAGGCCACTGGCTGAGGAGTGCAGATGAGTGGAATCTGAAGTGTGGCAACCTACACCCCAACCTACCCAACAGGTTTGGGTTAATTGTAAAATAAATGAGCCCAGGCTTTAAAAACGCATTAACCCAAAACACTGCTCCTCACTTACTTGAGAGAGCTTTTGTTTACTGGTATTGAAAGCACCATATGAGAAACTTATTAGAAGTGCCTATTCTTAGCTGAGCAAACGTCACAGCATTGTCACAGCAGAAAGGGATCTCTAAATGCCGTCACTACGGCCTGTTGCCTGAGATTCTGATCCTGCTGTGCTGGCACATGCCCAGAGATCCTGTAGGCCTTGAACACATAATTGGTGAGCTTTTCAAAGAGTAAGGCCAACACCATCTGATCCCAAACAAGCTCCCCAGTGTCAGAGGAAATGAGAAAGAAGGGCGGTGCAAAAATGTTTATAAATAGGGCATGTCAGTGGGCCCCAACATATTTGCAAATTCCATACAGAAAAGTATTATCCACTTTGTCACTGCGGGATTTCTCACTGAGGGTCCATAAATTGGTCTGTGTTACTAATGCAGGACACAGGATGAACTACAGATGTGGCCTTTGAACTATACACTGGGGTCTAAAGCAGATTAATCAGGTAACTTTGGGACAGCTTTAAAAATAAAGCTGTAACTCCAAGGGCTACAATTTGGGGAAGCCCACATGTCAAAACAGCTCCTTTCCTTGGTAAATACTGAAAAATGTGAACCACTAGCTTGAGGCCACTTTCAGCCAAACTTCCCCTCAGTTTTCCCATGTATAAAACAGGCACAGAGTTACAAAGGAGAGGATTTTATGCTACAGACCCACATTTAGGAGCAAAAAAATGAAATTATGCCAGAAGAACTATTTTGAGTCTCTTCATGTAAGAAACAGTTTGCAGAACATAGTGTATGGCATATTCTATAGACAGAGATGTAATGCTGCAGGAACTAAATGTGAGCTCTTGAATCTCAAGACATACTTACACAAACGTCTTCTATTTCAAACTGCCTCTAAATTATTTCAGGCAAGCAGAGAGTGCTCCCTCCCCAAAGTGTTAAATTATGCACAGAAATTGCCATTCCATTCCAATAAAACGCTCATTCTGATGCTAGATTTATTTTTCCCTCCTGATTAATTGCATGTGCTGAAAAGACCGCAGAGTCCCCGACAACCTGAGGCCGTGTTACCGAACGCTGCTGAGGTCATGTAAAAAAGCTGCATAGTGGGTAAGGCAGGCAGCTCTCATAACATGCCACAAGGCTGGGATGACACACCTTCTGTACACTCTGACAACTGGGTTCCTTTCCAGAGTACCGACCTTTATGAAGGAGCAATTTTAGTCCACAGACTAATAAGGCAAGACAAGTTGCCCAGGTTGGAAACATGGGAGGAGCCGCTCAGAAGAATGTGGCTCTCAATGCACTGAATTAATAATTAACAAGACAGACAGAAGGACAGGAAAAAAAAAAAAAAAGGAGAGAAAAGAATGAACTCATTGAGAGCCACATCTCCAGAAGACAACCCAAAGCCACTCTTCCAATATTGCTCTGGAGAACTGTCCACTGAGTGTGACACCCACCCTGTTTAGGTTCCTAGCCAAAGTGAAAAAGGCAACCACCTTCCTCAGCAACTCCCCTGGGTTTGTGTTTCCTGTGGGATCCTACTCAGCATGCCCTCACTGCTGTGCTTCCTTGGCACTGCAAGGCAGATGGCAAGCCAAACTCCACCACACAAAGTCCAGGTTTTGTACTCTGACTCCAGCTTGCAGGCTTTAATGTTCTCATACTGATACGCAGGACTCAAGCTGCTGGAAGGACCCGAAGATTAGTGCAATTTATAGGCAGAAAAAATTCAGCAAAATGTACATTAAAGTAGCCTGAGTGCTACTTAAAAAAAAACAAACAAACAAACAAAAAAAGGCTTGAATACTGCTTTTTGTAAGGGTATGATGCATTTTGGATCTAGAGGTGATTTTTTTTCTTTTGGCTGTGAACTTATGTCATCTTCTGAATCTGGCTCTGCTGGTAAAATCTGTTACCACCCCAAGCCCCTCTGCTGGATGTTGGCCTCTTCCAACTGCCTGTGGAGCAGTTCCAGTGAGCACTCCTCCTTTCCCTTCAGATGAGCTCAGGCTGACTATTGCAACTGTTAAACCAGCCTGCCTGATTTTTGCCTGAAAAGAATTAGGATGTGCTCCCACAGACCGCCAGCTTGCTGGGAATGGCAGTTTTCAGCCAGGAGACAATTACAGACAGCCAGAAAGCTGCATGTGAAAAATGGCATCTTCCTACAGCCTTGTTGAAATAATCAGTCTGGGAAAGCAAATGTGGCAATTCTGGGACAAAAAAATGTCCTACTTGTGCTGCCCAGCCTCACCCCCATCCCTGGAAGTGTTCAAGGCCAGATTGGACAGGGCTTTGAACAACCTGGTCTAGTGGAAGGTGTCTGTGCCCATGGCATGGGGGTGGAATTAGATAGTCTTTAAGGTCCCTTTCAGTGCAGGCCATTCTGTGATTCTGTGATCCTGCACATTAGCCAGATGGTTGTGGCCTCCAAAACAGGCAGTGCATCCCCTTTTCCCTCCCCAGGGTGCCCTATCTGGTCTTGCACTGCCTCTATTGCTCACCAAAATCACATGGGAATTAATTCAGCTCATTAATCAAGCATAGAAGGAGTGACTTTTTTCAGTGATTTGCCTCAACTTTAGTAGTCTTGTGCTGTGTGAGTGACTTCAGCCAGCTCTGCCTGTGGACTGACAGGGAACAGAGACAGTGAATGTGTGGGATAGACTGGTAGCACTCACCCTGGAGCCCTCGTGGGGATGGCTGGGAGCAGATCACCTCCCTTCTGCTGCCTGCAAGCCCTTAGATCTGCACAGTCCCCACCAGATAGCTACAAACTCCAGAGAACTGCATTTATTTTGTTGTGATCTAAGCGAATCAATATTAATTGGAAACATCAATGTAATGGTATCCCTGCCACAGCCCCAGAGTGCTACCAACACTGCTCAAACCAGAACAACTTCTGCGTTTAGACAGTCTCCCATTTCAACCTTTGTGGAACGTTTTCAAAGAAGGAAAACCACAAAGATTTTTCCTTTTGTATGTGTATATATAGACATGTACCTGTCTGAATATACACCTCTATACTGGTATACCTACATCGATTACTATTCAATATCCTTAGTAAAAGATCTTTACTGGCACAAGTCCCAGTGTGGACACAATTTTGGGAAGCGAGGTTGTGCTGCTCCCAAAGCCATCAGCAGCCTGAGGCATTCACTAAGCTATTCAATTTTCATCAGGGGTAGTGATTTAAAAACAAACAAACAAACCAACCACAAGTGTGTCAGAGGTTATAACTAGAATGAGGCTTTAGTAGGACAACAGGTAGGCAAACACACTCAGCTGAGTGCCTGGGAGAGGGACGGGGGACCTCAGCATCACTCCTGGATTCAGGCAGTCACCAACAAGTACGAGTCCCTGCCAGAAGGCACCAGGGGCTGCTGAATTTCAGTGCAAGCCTTTCAGAAAGCCAGTCGCCCTCACAGGCTGCTTGGTCACAGATGGAGCTCGATTTCTCTGTGCCAGCACGGGCCCTGCCTCTCCACCTGATCCTGCCCTGCAGAACAAAAGCCTCCTGCTCAGCAGCCGTGGGGGACTGCTCTGCACGCCTTGCTGCCCAGCTCCATCCCATTTTGGCTGGGATGTGCATAAACCTCCTTCGTGCTTTGCTCCCTGCTGATATCTGGTCGTTTTCAATTTGAAAGCAGTCCTTTTCTTTGTACACACTCAGTAGAGGGGCGGGGATTTGGGAATCCTTTATATTCCTGACCAATGTGAGCATGCAGATGGTATTTGCTGGTGACGCTTCACACCCAGCCTAACTCCACTCTTTGTGGATGTGGTTGGTTTGTGCTTTCATTTATTATGGAATATAATCCAGAGCATGAAAAAAGTACAGAATTACTGGCATCTGTTTCATGCACTGGTCATACAATGCTAGGTAAACTTCCCTGTATTCAGGGGTTCCCTGTTGATTTAACCACAGAAGGTAGTAAAACCTACAGCTTTCAAATTGCACGTGAACATTGCAGTCAATTCTCAAGCAGATGACTACAGAAGGGCAGTTAGAAAAACAGAAAAACCCCAACCAAACAAAACCAGGTCACTTGAAGCACATTCCAGCTATGAAATATATTTCTCCCTCTTTCCCACTATGGCAGCTTAAGAATTCCAGAAAGCCCTTGTAAATTGCACTTACCCATCAAAATACTTTAGCACCCAGTTCCTTCAAGGGCATGACCCACATGATCTTAAAATTACTATTCTAATAAGTCTCTGCACTGATTGAATGGGCATTGGTTGTAATTTTAAGTGTTTAAAAAGAATGACTAATTTGTTGCCTTTTTTACTGATTTACTCCCAACATCTCACCCCTTCCCAGATCCATTACAGCTTCATCCTGGAAACCACTGTCCTGCTCTAACAGAACAGGGGTCAAGTCAATCTGTGCCCTTGCAGCACCATCAAGGCAGAGTGCTGGCAAGAAACTGGCAGCAGGGACATGAGGCTACCCAAAGCCCTGCTGGCAGCCAGCTCTCAACACACTTTGGGGTTTTCTTCTTTTTTCCTTGGTTTGAAGGAAATCTTAATAAAAGCTGGGGGAAAACTTTTCAGTCTGCCTCTGCTGTGCCAAGCAGTAAGAGTTGGAGCAGTTCCTGTCCCCATCCACATTCACATCCTTGTCTTAATGATGTGCAGTGTGGGGGGCTGCCACACCTGAAGGATGGGAGGGCATCCAGAGGGACCTGAGGCTGAGCTCTGGGCCATGGGAACCTCACCGGGTTTAACAAGACCAAGTGCTGGCGCTGCATCTGGGTTGGGACAACTCCCCGGATCAATCCAGGCTGCGAGGCTGGAAAGAAATGGGCTTTAAAGTCCCTTCCAATCCAAGCTATTCTGTGATACCTTAACAAAGTATCCAAGATGCCTTGCCAACAGCTTAGGGAGGTTTAGGTTGGTTATTAGGAAAAGCACCCAGAGGGTGCTGGGGCACAGAGCAGGCTCCCCAGGGAATGGTCACGGCCCCAAGGCTGCCAGAGCTCCAGGAGCATTTGGACAGTGCTCTCAGGCACAGGGAGGGATTTGTGGGGTGTCCTGTGCAGGGGTTGGACTCGATGATCCCTGTGTGTCCCTTACAACTCTGCACATTCTGTGATTCTTTGCTGTCATGTTTTTCTTTAAAACAGGAGTAAAGACATTTGCAATTCTTATTCATAGAATCAGTGCTCAGCTATGCTGTGGGAAGGAGAGACAAGCACAGTATCAACCAGATGAAAGGCTATGTATGAAAACACATAATGCACCCAGAAACAGCAGGCTGGGTTTCCAAATGAAGGGGGAAACGCTGCTGATTTCAGTAGCGCTGCAAGCTGTATGAAAAATGACAAGAATAGCTTACGGAGACACAAGGCTGCGGTTCTTGACACGAAACCCCTGGGTGCCTGTTCTGTAGAGGGCGGGGGGTGAGCTGCCCAGTCGGGCTTTGATCACCAGAGCCGCTCTC
>VXBQ01015612.1:82474-93843 GCA_013400175.1 Phainopepla nitens
TCCCGCGACCCCTCGATCCCTCCATCCCGCGACCTCCAGAGCCCCCGATGCCTCCATCCCGGGCCAGCGCTGGACTGGCCGTGCCTTCTCTAGTAGTGCCCTGCCTTGCACTACTCTCCACCCCTTGGTCCGTGTCCTTGTTCCCGAGGCCACCCTGAGCACCTCAGAAAAGTTGTTAGTGAAAACTGAATGAGAAGGCTCTAAAGTTCAAGTAGTACTCCCCACCTCATGGGATCTTGGGTGCACGCAAATTGCATGAAAATTACTCGTAAATTGGTATATTGTGTTTTGCTTCTTCACCCAAAAGCGCTGTTGAAATACATTCCATATGTTGGATGATAATCATAATTAATGCACTCTACCATTTAGCAAGGAGATAATGAAGAGTATGACACATGTAAAAATGTGAGCCTCAGCACGGGAATTGGAATTGCTACTTTTGACAAGCAAAGCCTCTACCCTGTAAGCTAGCAAAATGCCTTCTTCATTTCAGGTGCAGGTCATAAAAGAGTCTCATGGAAACGAACCCTGGTTTTATGTGCTGAAAAAAGGGTGTGGGAAAGGAGACTAAATCTGTGGGTGCCTGGTCAAAAGGGAGGATAAATTGTAAGATCTTACCTCCCCACTCTTATGCTGATGCTCAGCACAGTGCTGTGGCCCTGCCTCAGAGAGGATTCAGATCTGGCCCACGAGCAGCACGTCCCAGTGTTGTGTTTCTGGAATTAGGAGGGGTGGTAAAGACAAATAAGGCCCTTGGAACTGTGGGTATCAAGAGTGTGTCACACCACAGTCAATAATCACCACACAAAGCACAGCTGGGCACAAAGCAGTGGAGCAGACAGAGCCTGGGGTTGTCACTCCAAGCCAGCTTGGGGCTGGGCCAGCTGGGTGGGAGAGTGGAGCCCAGTTCCAGGCCAGGTTGGACGGGGCTCTGAGCAACCTGGGATAGTGAAGGTATCCCTGCCCATGGCAGGATGATCTTTATGGCCCCTTCCAGCCCAAACCAGTCTATGATTTAAAAAAAATAGGATGCCCTGAGCACCTGCTTCTTGCAGAGCTGCACTTTGCAGAATCGAGTGATATGTATTCACTTGAATTGCCCAAATATTTTTGAGAACACAGCTCCCCTTTGAAAAAGAGTTTCCAGGCAAAAAAATTATGCAAGGTGCTTTGTGGGAGCGGGATTTTGCTTTCTCATATCCGAATGGGCTGTTCAGAGAGATCCTTTAGGTCTGTTATCATTGCTGCAAGCTGAGTATCTTATTTCAAATGAGGCCAAATTAAGAATGAGGACTGCTGTTGAGTTTTTGCTGACTCGCCCTGAAATAATATTAGAAAATGTTCATATTTCTTGGCATGAAAATCTGGAATATTGACAGCTCCTGGAATTTACAGAGTTGCCCTCATTCTTCAGCAAGACTCAGACCTTCTCTGCTTTGCCAGCAGGAGGAGGAAGCTCTTGGGCAAACAGGAGAGAGATTTCCCATGCCCTGCAGCAGCCACAGGGCCTTACCTCAAGCCCAGCTGACCCTAAACCCCATCCACGCTAAATGCTTGACCTTTCCCAAACCTTTGATCTGTGGGGCCTCCAAATTCTTGCTGTGGCTCGAGACTTGTGCTACACCACCACTGCACATCCCAAGCTCACCTAAACAAGGGGATCCACACAAACAGTGACTCAGGGGCAAGCAGCTTCCTCAGACAGAGCCTAGACCTGCAGACTGCTGCTGGAAAGGCAGAGGACAAAATCAAAATCCTCAATATTCCTTAGGATACAAAATACCCTTTCTGTTTAGTAACAGCTCAGCAGCACAACTTGGAGGTGGAAATAAATGGGGATTGATCTCAAGGCTCATATGTGGGGTGTTTTTCTTAGACCTGTGGCACTCTGAGTCATATGCTTACAACAGACTCTCAGCTTTAATTACAGAAAAGAAGGAGTTTCTGCATCTCATGACTGTGCAGGAAGATGCATTGTGGTAGCTGTAAAGGAGATACACATAGGGAGAGAGAGAGAGAGAGAGAGAGAGAAGACAAGCCAAAAGGCAAAATGAGCTAGAATCTGTTATGTGAACAGTAACTCAAGGTTTCTGAGTTCTTGGCATTGGCTGTGCCTCATCCAGCTCCAAAAGCCAGTGCTGTGAATGGGGGAATTGCAGCTCCTGTAGGAGTTACCCCCTTCCACTGAACAGGCAGAACAATGTTTGCCCACACGCTGCGTTCCTCAGTAATTCTGCTTGAGCTGAGGTGACCTAGATCTGCCTGAGAGCCTTATATATTCCTGAGTGCAAACATAAATACACTCTGTTTCTGCATTTAATTTTTGAGCAGCTCTAATTAAGCTTAGCTTTGTTTAAACACATCTACAGCTCCCTTGGTATTTGGCCTTCAGTGTGAAGACTCTGCCATTCACAAGAAGAGCTGGGAAATAAATGAGAATGAATGGCAGCTGCTCCTGCGTCCCTGGTTGCTGCTGGTGGAACCTGGGGGTTCTGCTTCTGCTGCAGCCCCAGGGACTTGTCTGAGCCTGATGGGCTCTCACAGGGCTTGTGTGCTGAGGGCAAGGGAAGGGAATGCAGAGTGAAAACGCTGAGACCCACAGGCTGCAGGTCTCAGTTGTCATGTTAACTCATGTTTCATGGCTCCGTTGCATTTGTGTGCTGTAGAAAAGCAGGGAATGTGTTCACAACCCAACATGCAGCTGGGGTCTTGTGTAAATAACAGTTAAAATGGGCAGTTCATGTTTCTCCCTCTCTCCTGATTTTCCCATTTCAGCTGGCAAAGATGCTTTTTTTTTTTGTTTGTTTGCAAGAATGAGCCATTTCTGATCTCCATGCCCAAGAAATGACATTGATTTGCAAGGGGCTCAGACAGACACGTCTGCAGACTGGACTTTGTAAAGGGCTGCAGGCCAGACCTTCCCCTGCTCTGGCAATGTGCCATAACCCCTGTCAGACTCACCCCCACTACCCCTCTAACCCTGCCCATCTCTCTGCTTCCAAACCACCAAACTTAGTTCCTTATGCAGCTGAAGACTGGGCAGGTCCCAGTAGGCACAGCTCTGAGGGAGGGCTGAAGGGCAACATCTGCTCAAGCACAGGGACCTTCCCACCCCACTGCCCCACAAAGTCCCACCACCACGGGCCAGCTGGCTGCTTGCACTGGCCCTCGAGTCTCCTTGACCTCAGAGATGCCCCACATGCCTAAGGGTGGTGCTGTGACTGGATTTGATCCCTCTGTCCCAGTGCTCCCTGTGTGTAACGAGGAGGTGCGTTTTTGCATCTTGAACAGTGACCCTCTACGCCAGAAGTAAAGCAAATCTGGCTGAACAGAGCCGTTTAAGAAGGGGGAGCTACTCTTGTGTAGGTGCACTTTCCCTGCTTTTCTTCCTGCTGATGTCAAAGAGCTCCAGAAGTTGGAACCTTTTGAAGTAGCAGCACCATGGTACCCATGGAGCTGCACTGCCTCACCAGCTGAAACCTACTCAGACCACAGCTCTGTTTGCTCTTTCTGCCACAACAGCAGTTGGTTTGTGCAATGAAACACTTCTTGTGTTGTAATCAAAGCCTACTTACATGGTGCCACCAGCAAGGCAGGCCTGTGTCTACATGCACATCCAGAGATGCCAGTTTTCCTCCAAAAGGCAAATAGAACCAGAACCTGGTCATGAGAAGATGCAAGCACTAGGGTAGGAAGGTCTTGTTGCATTAATAGATTTAAAGGACCAAATGATAACACATTTTACAGCCACCCATTCTACTGCAAAGTTGCTATGAAGTACTTCAAAGGCTGACTGCTCACCCATTTTAAGGCATAATAAATGACCACATGAGAGGCAGTGCCATAAAGGCTCAGATCTGTGATCTATAAGTATTCACACCATGCAGCCAGCCAAGTCCTATCAAATCCTATATTGCTTTTGGCATTTCTGCACTGTTCGATGCTCTTGTGAGTGCCAGGTTATCCTGAACTTTATTATATATGCTTTGAAATTTCATCAAGTCCTTCTCTTGCTGGAACAATAAATAACCAGTGCTAACTAGGCGCAACTCTGGAAAATTAAAATTGCACTGACGTGGAAAATTAGTCCCTGATAGCAAGACTTCAGCAGCTGGACCAGTGGGACTGTGCAGACCAGCCAGGGAAACACTGAAGATGGTGGTGGGAAGGATTTAGCTGCTTGAAGCAGAGGTGTCTGGTGCTATTTTAGTCATGTGTGCGTGTCATGCCCAGCCCTTCCCTGCCAGTCCAGAAGGGCATGGGACTCCCAGGGGCTGCGTGTCAGACATGCCAGGCCCGTATGGGTGTGTGGGGCACTGTGGGATGTACAAACCAGCCAGTCAGAGGCTGGGCAGGGTAAACAAATGTGCTTAAAATAGCACTGCATGACTACATTTAGGCAAATGAACGTTGCCTTGGCACGTCTGAAGCCCTGCCCTGTGCTGTCATTCCAGTACCTGACGCAAGGCAGGGGGGAGACTTGGTCTCCTGGGCTACACAGATCACACTGATGCAGTGCTTAGGAAAAACCAAGGTGGGGAAGGAATGATGAGTTAGGTGGGAACTGGAAGAGTGTGGCCTTTTGGAGGGGTCACAACTTGGGGCTTGAGGGTTTTGGTTCCCTCTAGGTTGTGCCTGAGGTATCTATACCCACCTGCAATGGGATCCTGCCCGAGACCAACCCCTGCAGCCATTCCCTGCAAGCTGGAACGTGCAGAGGGGGGGTGTGCCTCACTGCTGGCTCCAGGGGCTGCAAATGTCCGAGGGGATCCTGCAAAAGAAAAGAGAAGCGAGGCCTCATCAGCACTGGAGGAAGTCGTTGTGAGCTCAGAGCAAGGAGTTTTCTCCCTGCTGGAAGCGTTGGCTGCAGCCAAGGAGGGAAAAAAATCGTCTTTGTAAATAAGTAGGTTACACCGAGCTCGTCACTGACTCACGCTGCTGTCATCCCAGAGAGGCAGCTCCGCCAGGCTCTGAACTCTGGCTGCCCAGCAGTATTACATGGAGAGGCAGCTCACTGGAGGGGCTGGATTCAGCCACACCACACAACTCCACTGCAAGCTCCTCTGGAAACAGGGCAGACCTGTAAATTTGCCATTTTCTCAGCTTGGAGAGACAAGTTTTGCAGTGACCAGCACCCCTGCCACATTTCCCATCAATTTGTGATCAGGCAGGGAGGAGAGACCACACATCCCTGTAGCAGAGAAGGCTCTCCCCAGGCAGTCTGTGAAGTTTGCTAGAGGAAGGGACAATAATTTAAGCTTTTGTCTCATTTATAACTGAGCAGAGCATCACTTCAGTCTCTGTTCTTATTTCCAGTGATGATATCTGCATCAGTAAACCAAAGAGAGTCTGGGCATGGCCTCAAGCAGCAACACAGAGCCCTATGTGGTTTTCAAGTGTTAGCACATTCCCTGCCACCGTTTTGGCCCATGGCACCCTGGGATGTCCCAGCTGGCAGCCCTGGGGCTGGTCCTGACCGCAGAATGGGTGAGCTCACCCTGTCCTAGGGAGAAAATGAGGTCAGCTCTGAGGACAAGAGCTGGGCTCTGGGCATTCTTGCCTGACCTCAGGGCAGAGAACAGGCCCCGGCCAATTGCTCACCGCCATAGATACTGCCAACACGAATGGACTCTTCTGCTCAGGAAACCATAGCAGTGGTGCCACATGCCAGAAGAGTTAACAGTCTGATGCCATCCTTTTTACTGCTGAGGTGATCTCAGGGGCTGCCACTCAATTTGCAGGTTTTCTGCGGGAAGCAGAACACCCCTGACCTCTGCTTTGGCAAATGCTTGACGCAGTTGCTTCCACAGGACATTACTGCACCCTTAGAAAGCCCTCGTTGTGCTGGTGTGTGAAGTGGCTTCAGAAGGCAAGGTACAGAGCTGCAGACGGGGAGATGAGAAAGATGGAGCTCGTCCTGGGCCCAGGGAGCTGCAGCAGGTAAACCTCTCCTGCAGCCTTTCCCCACTGAAGTGCTAATGCCGAGCAGAACAGAGCTTTCAAGCAGCGCCTCCGGCTGCTCAGCACTGTCAGCTCGCCAGCATCCTGACGGCGTTCTCCCAAAACTGCTGAGGAAGCACAGTGTGCCCCAGAAAAAAGTCCTCAGAAACTTCTGTGAAAGATAATTTGCTTTACATTGCAAATTCCTGCTCATGGCTGATGGAGGGACAGCCCTGCCCACGGCCCTGAGGTCCCAGTGCAAACAGAGGATGATTAACACACCCCATGCTGGCCTGGGCTCCTCTTCCAAGCCCATGTTCCAGGCTGTATCTCAGAGGTTTGAGATATCACTCTAGGGAGCAGGTGGCCATCCCTTGGCACCCTACACAGGCTAAGCAGGTCCAGTCCTTTCCTATATCTCACACCAAGTCTAGACTCCATTCCTGCTCTGTGTAAGCTTAGTTTAAAGCCTAGAAAATTGCTTTGTATGAGCCAGGCAGGAGTCTGTGTAGGCTGAAAATGCTTTTCCTCCCAGAGAGAGGCACTTTTAGATGTAGGACCTCTGGCTCTGGCTGCATCTGAGCAGTGTTTCCCCTCCCAACTGCTCTTGGCCAGGGAGCTCCTGGCTGCAGCCTGGGCTGATGGCTCTGCATCCAGCTGCAGCCTCAGGGAGATGGTTTTTGGCATCCCATTGTGACTGTGCTTTTTCCTCAGCCACCACAGACCTTTGCTCCAGGCCATTTTGATGCTTTTGGAAGACAGCCATGTCTAAAATGCAAACACACAGCTATGACAGCTTTGAGCTGAAAGATCTCAGGACACTTTTGCAAGGAGTTAAATTTGCAGCCATGAAAAAACAAAAGCAGCAGTCTAAGCAGGTTTATTTAGGGCTCAAAAAGCAACCTGACATTTGAAGTCTGTCAGGTATTTTCAGAAGTCTGCATCTATCAACATCACCTCTACCTCTGGAGTCGCTTTGTGTCGGTGCTTATGTTCTACGTTGTCATTTTTCCCCAGGTCAACCACTGTGTATCGGTAGGGATGTCACAAAATGCCTTCTGAAGGCTGGAAAGAAAGAATGAAGGGTTGGGGAGCCAGGAAAAACCAGGTACAAAGCTCCCATGGCATTTGAGCAGCAAAGCTTTGGACACCCACCCAAAGCCAGGTCGTTGTCCTCACAGTACCTTGCTGGTTCTCAAAGCATTCAGTTAAAGATAAGCCTTGCTGCATCCCTAAGGAGCTGGCACTAGGTATGTAGCAAACATAAGATACATAAGATAAGGATGCCTACAATTTTCCAGGATGCTAAAGAAGTACCACCTATTTTCCCTGGAATTCAGATTATTCATAACACGCTAGTGATAATTTTGCATCTCACCTAACAGGTGGTCTGTTAAGGTTTCTTGGCTGCAGTTGCAGAAACAGTACTTCTGGGCTTTACAAGCAGCATTTATCATGGCTGGCAAGGTAATTTATTTGTGTCTTAAATACTTGTAATTAGACTGCTTCATAGCTAGTACAGTGAGGCACAAAACAGACTTCAGTAACACGCAGATAAATAATTCAAAGAGCATTCCTTAAAAGAAGCATTTGTTTTTCCTCTCTGTTCCCATTGTCACTTTGAGTTCCTTGATCTAAAAGCTGGGATCAGTCTCCCCGGGGTTTGCAGGTCACATAGCTGCCACCCCTCCCGGGAAGTTGGAAAGTTCAGAGAAAACCAAAGCATTTAAGAGGGAAAGAAGTTCTGTAATGTCAGCTTCTCTATTCTGGAGAGCGGGCTCCCAGCTGCTGCCTCTCCAATAGCTACTCCACCCAGCCCTCAGATAATAATCACAAGCTATTTCGCCAGCTCTGTTTCCTTCTACATTTTTGCTGTTAACTCCATCAGCTGAATTGATAGCATTTAGCTCAAGAGCACAGGGACTTACAGAGCAAAAAGTTGTTATTTGGGTTCTGGATGATAAAAAGTGTTGCCCTTTGTCCTGCAAGCTACACAAGCACATGTAAAGCCTTGTTTCAAGGAGTAAGAGTAAGGTTAAGCAGAGGTCTTGAAGAAACAGGGTCAAAAATTCATGAGGGTGCTTTGCCAGGGTGAGCTGATTTACTAAATGGATGTGGATGTTTGTAATGTCACATTTGTAGGAAAAAATCACTGCTGGACTGTCCCTGGGGGAGGAACAGCTCTGTTGTCCAAGGGCCCAGCTCTCCTGCTCCCACTCAGGCAAAAATCCCACTGAGAGCAGGAGTTGAGATGGCAGAGTGGAAACTGCAAACCTGGATTCAGATTGGCACCTGGTCAAAAGCCAGAAATCTGCAGTGATAAAATGTTTTTATTTTTCAAAGCATGCATCAGTTTCTGAAGCATATTTTAGTTTTCAAAAGTGTCATTTTCTCCCTTAGTTGCTCACAGTTTCCCTCACACACAAGATTTTTTTAGCAGCCCCAAATATGTGTATCTGCATGTGCAAACTTCAGCAGCACGTTAAAGAGACACTGCCCAAAACACTTCAGTCCTCATGAAGTGAAATTCAGAGTGTCTGACATGGAAAGTTTGTATTAGCTTAAGCTCAAATAATTCAATCCATCTGCCACAGAGACCTAATAAAACTCCTTTTGCTGGACTGGTTTTCTCTAAGGCTTCCCTTCATCTGAACAGGTCTCTAGGGTTGCTTTTCCTGGCCACATTTGCTGCACACAAACAGCATCCATACTCAGGACCTGGTATTTCCCAACAAAATCACCCTCATGAAACCCAGGAGGGTTTTCTCTCTCACCTGCTCATGTGACATGGCTTCAAAACATCATCTCTGGTGTCCCAGCATACAACCCACATCTGCAGGGACCTGTGAAGCTGTGAAGGGACATTTTCCCCAGGCATCAAAGAGCACTTCAGCCAGCACACCAAGGAAACAGCTGAGAGAGGGGTTTTGTGCATATAGAAAAGTACAGGCATGTCCCCACCTGTTTGAAGGCTTCCCTCAAAGTCCACGAAAGAGCTCAGTGTACTCCCTTACTCACAAGGGGTTTTTTTGGGGTCTCAGTTGCCCAGATAGAGCAGAAGTTCTCAGTGTCCTGTAACAAGTCCATTCCCAGCTGGCCAAGCTTGCCCTGCAGTAGAAATCCTTTTTTTCAAAGGCACCACTGACTGATTCCCCACTTGGTGAGCACTTTGTCCATTCCCTGGCATTCAGTGCTAATCCAGCCTGGGCAGCAGCCTTCTCCAAATCCAGGGGCTTTCCATCTGTATGGAAAGCAGCGGTGTTCAAGAGCTTTCCATTCCATGCCACCATGTCAAGTGAAGGTATTTCCACCCCCTAGGCCCCATCTCCAGCTCAGTGTGGCAGGGAAATAGAGACGAGAAGGTGAAGCAGCCATCCAGACAGGGTTGTTCTGCTGGCACAGGTGTGCTGAAAGAGGCACAGAAAGTGACACAGAATCGTAGAGCCATAGAGTAGCCTGGGTTGGAAGGGACCTTTAAGATCATCCAGTTCCGCTATCCCAGGTTGCTCACAGCTCCATCCAGCTCCTTGGACGCTTCCAGGATTGGGCAGCCACAGCTTCTCTTGGCAGACTTCAAATACTTGTGTGGCCAAAATCCTCTCATCAACACCCAGCAAATGACAGCAGTTGCCAAATGGGAGAGGGAAACTCAGCTGGGTGCAGACAATTGGTGATGGTAATTTTCAGCAATGCAAACATGGGGACGCTGTCCTAACCTTCTGCTCAGGGTGTCAGCACTCCAGGCTATGTTCTGCCAGCTTTATTTATCCTGATTTCTGTGGGAACAGTCAGGGGCTGGAGCGATAGTTGCTGCAGGTCGATGACAGAGTCTGGCACACAGGAGTGACCAGAGAGTTACAAGTTCTCCTCACTGAGCTGATAGAAGTAGCTCAGTTTTCTCTGCTAAGATCCCATTTATGGGATGGTTTGGTTGAACACCCTCTGCTTCATCACATTGCTTAGTTAGTCCTGGTTTCATACAGCACTGCTTTCTAGCAGCTACTGAAAAGATAAGAGTTTCCCAATGGGGAAAAGTTGATTACAATAAAATCACAGCATCTTGCCATTAATTTCATGGCAGCAGGATTTGACCAAAGAAAATCTCTACAAATCGTTGAGTATTTTGATTCCATGAAGAGCATGCAACTAGAAAAAGACTTTGCTCAAGAAAATTGTCTGTAAACAAAAGGGAGCTCAGCTAAAACTGGGAGATGTGAGTCTGAACAAACTCAGCACACCCAGTATCTTCCAGTCTGATTTGTAGGCAGGAAGTTCCAAGATGATTGTTGTTTGGGCAAGAACCAGGAGTTTGGGCTCCATTTCTGAGCTAGATAATCAATATGGGCTGAGGCCAAACCCCACAGCTTTTCTAAGTCTAGGCTATTTCTTGCTTCATATTATTAGGTACAAGAGACAGAGCTGACTTAGATTTACAGAATCTTGGCTCAGACACAGTTAGCATTAGCATGACTACCGAGGATGAGTGCATTCTCAGTTAAGGCCCCTTCAGGAATCGGGTCTTTTAATGGAATTTCAAATGCCCAGTGGAGGTGCAGCGTTCATTTCTACCACAGCATCACTGGTGTGTTGCATGGGGAAGTATAAGATTACATCCAGGGTACACTGGGGTTTTAGAGTTTTTTCCTTATTTCAGCTGAATCAGCCCAAGCAAATCCTGGACCTGCTGCCCCCTCTGCATCTGCACTGCTCCTGCCTGTGGTCAGGCTTTCCAGCATCAGGAGCTGCAGAGGCTTCCATCAGGCACCCTAATTCCTGCAGAAAAATCCTTTCCAAAGTGGTTTTCCTTGTGCTGCTCTGCTGAAATGCAGCTGACTGGAGAGAGGCTGGACGCAGTAGAGACACACCACAGAGCAGCTCTGAATTTAAAGGGAAGAATAACTTTTCCCAATAAAAACTCCAAGGCAGCAATTTTGGCAACAGTTAGTATAAAAAGCAACTTTTTCTCTGGGAGGGTAGTCTGGAGAGTTTTTGGATGGCTCTGGGAACTTACTACAGTTTTCCATCTTATCCAAAAGATGGCACTGTGAACATTGAAGCCACGCTCTGCTCCTGCCTGGGTCTGGCCCTGCTCAGCTCCTGGGGGCTGATCTCACAGCCCACCCTGCTGTGGCACCCAGCTTTTTACAGCATTTTTCCATAGCTGATTGTCTTTGAACCAGAAAAAAAGAGTAAATCAGAGCCTGATTTGGTTTAGGCAGTGTTTGATTCCTCTAAAATCCAGTTCCTCAGGGTTTGGAGCAGTTTTGTGTTTTAAACTGAGATGGCATACAGGGAGAAATAGGAGAGGGATGAGGGGGAGAGGGGGTGAGAAGTTGTGAGAAGGAGCAGATGAGAGCACAGGGGTAGGACTTGTGTGATGAGGTAGAGGAGGGGAGGGGAGGAGAGGAGAGGAGAGGGGTGGGCAATAG
>VXBQ01015612.1:93849-182894 GCA_013400175.1 Phainopepla nitens
TGTGGGGGGGGGGGGAGGGGGGGGGAGGGGAGAGGAGAGGAGAGGAGAGGAGAGACAGGGTCCCTCCTTTGCTCACCATGAGAATTACCTGGAGGGGACATCTGTGACTGCCCAGAGTGGATGGGCCTTCCACTTGGTCAGTCCAGCTCCAGCTTCACGCTCACACTGTGTCCCAACTAGAGATCTTTGTAGACAGAGATGAAAATAATGCATCAGATTTTTAGGCAAGCACAGGAACATCACACAGGAGTGCTGGACAGGAAGAGAGAAATTTTGCATTAGCTTGAAACTACAGAAGTTTAATTATACTTACATGCCTTTCAATCCAATTTGTAACTTTTATGATGACCCCAGAGGGTTGTCGCTTTGAGTTTAATTGACCTATTTGCAATTGAGCTAGTTCATTCCTACAGCTGGGGACACTTTTTTCACAGATTCCAATTCAGTGATTCAAGCTTCTGAGGCCAAAGGGACCATTAGATCATGTAGTCTGGCCTCTTGCATGTGGACTTTCCTCCAGACATTCTTCTGAGCTGCACAAATGTGCCTGGTGAAAGGCTGAATCCCAAAAAGGAGCTCAGGCTGGACCAGTGTTCCCAGGGATGGGCAATGCACTACTTCCCTTAGCCACTTGTTCCTGTGGGCAATCACTTATTTGGAGATTTAAATGTAAAGATCATCAGGATCTTGGTCATTCAAGATATCACCTGACCAAAAATGTTTAATGAACAGTGCCCGATGGACATGCTATTAATTCTTTAAAGCAAAGTTTTTAAAATATCAATTGGATAATTAGGAGATGCTAATTTTGCCGAGTGGTCTGATTAGCTCCAGATCCAGACAGAGCAGACTAAACAGCAGGAGTCATCAGTTGTTGTCTCAGCTTTAACTTATATTCTTGTGAAAACTCAAGCCCTTCTGAGCAATGGCATGTACAGAACTCAGTTTTTCAGTTATCCTTTGGAAGCTGTGACTGGGAAATGCCCCCGTAGGACACCACAGATGGCTCTTTCCATGCGCTGCTTGGCAGATGCGCAGGAAAATTACACTGGAAAGTTGGCTCTCAGCAGGGCTTTGCAGCGAGGTGCTAAATGCATGTGCTGTAACAATTTGTGATGACGTGCTTTGGGTTGTTGGTTTGGTTTTTTTCAGGTTTCTTTGCCAAATTACAAAGCCAGTTGCTGGTTGGAAGCTCAGAATCTCCCATCTTTACAAAAAACCAAGTGGTGAACTCAACAGATATCTCCCAGCCTGGGATGTGGTGCTGCCTTCTGGGGTGCAGCTCTCCCTGTGGGCACAGGCACTGCTCTCCCAGGTCTAACAACACCTTCTCAGCCCCTGCAAGCTCCCTTTAACCCTCGTTCCTCTTGCTTTAACCCCTGGCCTCCCTCCCCACTCCAAACACTGGCGCTTCTTCTCTACTGCTTTTTTCTGCAGCTCTCCAGGACAGCCCCTTCCCTCACGGCCATGAGCTGAGGAAGAGGAGGATTTTCTTCTTCACTGATGCCCAACTAAGTGGGGACCAGATGCCATGAAATAACTTTTAATAAGGCAAAACACTCACCTGTCAATCTGAGACATAGCAAAACACGGCCAGGATCTGCACACTCAGACACTGGGCTTCCCTTCACACTGTGGTCAGACTCATTCCCCACAAATACAAGCACTGCAACAGCCCTGCAACATGTCTGAAAGTCTGTCCAGGGAGCTGGGAGAATCCTCTCTTCCCGAAACTGATGCCTCCAGCACACACACAATGCACGCAGGGCTGGACCATGCTTGTTAGAAGCATTTCATGTCTTTGCAGCCTGCCTGGGCATCAGGGCTTTGCCATAGACAGGGGCCTCCTTCTCCATCGTGCTTCCACTCCTTCCAGCACCAAGGCACGCTGCTGGTTTCCAGGGATTCAGGCAATTTGGGGAGTGCTGGCTGACTTTTGATGCTATTTAGGCCAGGCTGGACGGAGCTGTGAGCAGCCTGGTCTAGGGGAAGTTGTCCCTGCCTGTGGCACAGGGTTGGAACTGGAGAATCTTTAAGATCCTTCCAACCCAGCCCATTCTTTGATTTCATGATTCTGTGATTCCATGATTATTCTTATTACAGTTATTTGACCAAGAGAAGCAAGAAACTGGGCTCATGAAAAAATCTGAGGACAAGGCACATCACACCTGTGGGCCACAGGACAGTGAAGCCCTGCACACCCTGATGTGGCAGTCTCAGGCAAAGGTAAGGTCTCAGCTTTTGGAGGAGAAAAGAGGAATTCTGTCACTAAAGGAAACTGCAAAGGGAATTTTAAATTAAATTGGGATTTTAAAATTTAACGCCAGTTAAATTTTAAATAGTCTAGCTCTCGGCAAAATGAAAGCAGTCTTTCTGTTCCAATGTGGAATGGGCCAGATCCTCTGCAGCTGTAAGTCAGTGGCCCTGTCTGCTGGAATCAGAGGAACGTAATTGATTTGTAGCAGCTGAGGGTCTGCCAGCTCAGGCTCTCTCCTGGAAACACACCACTCCAATCTGGCTGGCAGTGCAGCCTTGATGTTTCATTAATTCACAAGAAAGCTTCTGCCAGGACAGACACAAGTGGCTGAAAAGAAAGAAAATTACTCTAAAACTTGTTATCATCTGTCATGTTATTGAAGCTAATTCAAAAAACACTTCCCAGGCTCCCAATCTCAAAGGATGTTGTTTTTCTTTCTGTGTGCCTGTGTTAGGAAACCATTGGTCTTGTGTTTTTCAGGCTCTGTTTCTCTCAGGAGGGCAAGGGCAGGGAGTCAGTAAGGAGGAATGGGAAAGACCCTTCATGCCCTGCCAGCACAGAACCATTCCCCACACTCGGGCTTTGTCCTTTAAGTTTGAAATGACTCATTGATAAAGGTTCCCACTGCTTCCTTTGGGAGATATTTAACAGCCCTTTCAGGCTTCAGTGTTGGGATGTTTTTCTTGATAGTCAGCCTAGACATTGCTTTGCTCCGTTTCCTCCCATTGCCCCTGGTTACACCTCGTCCCACCCTAAACAATTCTTTTTCCCCTCCTTGTGCTGATACTGTGCATATCAGAAAAGGAGGGGGGGACTGACACAAGAATAACACAAAACATGTTTTTAGTCCAACCTGCAGGATAATTTCCAGCCAGAGTTGTCACAGACTGCTACTTACCCATCATCTTTTGGACAAAGAATGAGGACAGGGGTATAAAATAGCATTAGGGCTGTCTTAAGGATTTAACCATCTTCCACCTGCTGTCCATCCCCTTCAGGTACCACCACCACCTCTGGGAACTGGGCCTTGTGGTCCTTGCTCTTTTTAGTGAGCATGTGGCTCACTGTAAAGTTGAGCATAACAGAAGCTAAAAGATCCCTCTGGATGAGTCAGCATATGGAAAAAAGGGATTTAATGGCAATGTTGTATCATAATCACAATCTGAAAAGTACTGGAAACTTGTGTTTATTGACTTCTCTGCCACAGTAACAGGCTGGCAAAACAAAAGGCAAGAAAAGCTGACAAATGCAGGGATACAAATGCAGTGCAAAGCAAAGCATAGCCAACAGCTTTACTGATGAGAGGTGCACTTTTCCTTCCTGGTTTATAGCAACTGTGCTCCCTCTGTGCTACTGAAGCGCAGCAGAGATTTTTGGCTTATTAATTAAAGTTGCTTCCAAAGCTGTGCTTTGAATATCTCCCTAAGGTTTGGGGTAAAACCTCACCCTTCCCAGGTCTTTTGGCTTCCTTATCTGATAGACTCAGGATTTAAAGGCACTGCTCAGAATGCAGACAAAAAGGTTGACTTTGTTTTTAGCAAAGAAACAGCAAAGAGAAGTTAAATTCATTGGCCCAACACTGCTGCACTGTGACATTCTCTGTAAAAAGCATCTCCTGCAGAACTGGGATGGGCAGGGAAGGAGGAGAGAACTCACCTGATGTACTTGTGTGACCCACAAACACAGATTTTGGAGGAAAAACTCCAGAAACACCTATTCATGAATATTTCTGCACATAATGCCTTAGAGCATCAAATCAGGTCACCAGAACGGGTTAATTTTGGGGAAAGATTCAAATGTAATCAGCCTGGGAGAAAGCTGCACCTCAGAGGCAGGAAATGGGAATTCTTTTGTCTCCTCGTATATGACTTCAGTGGACTTTCTCCCCAGATTTTGGGGTCACTGAAAGCTTTGAGCTGCTTTGGCTTTGTTTCTGCCATCTGGGTTGTTCAGTAGAATGTAAAAATCAGCGAGGTCAGCAACACACCACTGGGGATGCAGACTGCAAGGCCAGGAATGCTGCCTGCATCCTTCAGCACCGAGGGGAAGCACAGGCTTTTCCCCTGGTGGCATTTCTCCTGGTGGCTGAAATCACACACCTCTGTGGCCTCCTGCAGGGCAGCAATTCTCTATCCAGGGAAGATGCTCAAAGCTGAGGGACTAATTTATTAAAGTCTGTTGAAGAAACAGCTCTGCAGAAAGAACTGGAGCAAGGTTTTCTTGCTGACAGCAGGACTGAAGCAGAAGCACAGCTTTCCATACCTAGATTAAAACTACGCCTGTAGAGTCTGGATTTAAATTTCACAACACTCTCATAATGAGGGAATCAAAAGGGCCTTTGGGATCCCAGCACTCCTGGGTTTACAGGGAGCTGGGATCCAAAAAAATTGCTTTGAAAGCCAAGCTCTAGACAGGATAAACATATTCCTGGGGACAGATCTGATTAGGTGAGCTCCTCTGAAGGGGAGCCATGGTATAAAAAGAGCTGTGGTTGGCCTTTCTGACTCAGCTAATCTGATCATTACCTCCTGCTGGCCTCCAGGTCGCCCTATCCGACCAGCTCTGCTGACCCCTTGGAATATCCCAGCAGCTCCCACTCCAGCAGGTGACTTGCCAGTGGCTTATAAAGCTAAAGAAAAAAGCAAATTGAGAGAGGGAAAGCACTCTGCAAAATCTTTTCAATATCCCTTCCTTCCTTATGCAAAATGGATGTTGCTTCTGAAGAGGTCTCGAGGTAAAATCATTGACCTACATAGCAAAGATTTTTTTTCTCTTAAACATTGCACATATAGAGAGAATTTATAAATTGTACACACCTCAATGTGCATCAAAATTCCACAAATGTGGAATTACTGAGCAATGCTAGTGATGAGAACAATTAAAATAAACTTTATTATTAAAATACATCTATCAGTCCGTGCTGATAAGTTTGACAGCCTCTGGTGTCACCACAGAGCCAAATCTCTTCCTTTCTTGAAGAAATTATTGTTTTGCAAGGGATTAAAAAAAAAAAAGTCAAAAGCCCAAGCCCAGGTAATTTCTTCCTGTTCATGGAAATGGCCCTGGTAGCTAAAGCAAGTGAGATGTAAGATGGAGTGACACAGTACTTCCAGAGAGCAGTGACAGATGGGGTGAGACCCTACAAAAATTACCAAAACTATGCTGGAAGAAAAAAAAAAACCCAAGATCTCTTGTAAGCACTGGCAGTGCACACAATCAATGATTTTTAACTTGATCTTTGCTGATTTAATTAGTTTAACTTTTTTTTTTTTCCTCTTAGTAATCTAACTGCTCGCCAATGCTTCTGATTATTTATTCAGTATTTGGCATGTTGAGCAACAAGAGAAATATCTCTTGTGCCTTGGCCCTGGCACCAAAGGTCCAGCAGATGTCCACTCTGTGTCTGGGTCCTTTTCCTGAGACTTCTATGGGAGGCTGACTGGTGTTACAGGAGATCATGGTGTTATTTCTATTTTTATTCATTTACTGGGCATTAGACTGCACAGGATTTTGTATTTAACTGTCAAGCTGTAAATTGATCATTATCAGTAAATTCTTTTGAAAAAAATAGTCAGGTGAGGACCCTGGTAGTATAAACATCACTGACCCATATTGTCCCTGCCCTCTTTTCTGGAATTTTATCAGAGCAAAAGATAAGGAGCAAAAAGAGAAATTGAGATTTTCCAAATGTGCTACTGACCTTGGAGAATGAAGATGTATTGCAACAGAGCTTGGTTTTCACTGAGTACAAATATTCAATCACTTTTAGAAAAATCAATGGTTACTGAAGGTGATCACCTAAATCATAGAATGGTTTGGGTTGGAAGGGACCTTAAAGCCCACCCAGTTCCAGCCCTTTGCCATGGACAGGGACACCTTCCACTATCCCAGATTGCTCAGAGGCCCATCCAGCCTGGCCTTTGGCCTTGGACAGTGCCAGGGATGGGGCAGCCACAGCAGCTCTGGGCAGAATACCAAGGCATTGTAGATCAGTGATCACTTTCTACACAGAAAGGACCTAAACTGTTAAAAAAATGGCATTCAGGTAACATTCTGAAGTTCAAGACTTAACATTTTCCTCTCTGCAGTGGGAAAAAAGAAAAAAGTGTGTCCCAAATTTAGTCACTGCACCCAAGAACATGTGTCAACAAATTGACATTTTCATTACCTTGCAGTCTCTAACTGTGTTTCTGGTAGCATGCAAGCAGCTGAAAACAGGAGATATTAGAAAAAATTCTTCATTGTGAGAGTGTGGTGTGGCCCTGGCATGGGGTGCCCAGAGAAGCTGTGGAAGAGTCCAAGGCCAGGCTGGATGGGGCTGTGAGTAACCTGGGACAGTGGAAGGTGTCCCTGTCCATGGCAGGGGTTAGGAATGAGGTGATCTTTAAAGTCCCTTCCAACCCAGGCCATTCTCTGATTCTATCATAGGAATTTCAGATGGCTGCATAAAGAAGAATCAAGGAAGCAAAAAATCTAATTCCTGAATCTCTGAGGAGACAATTCAGCGATGCAATTACTGCTAAAGCACTCACATAGGGAAGATCCAAACTTTGGAGTGGTCAAGGTCAACACAAGTCTCCACTGCTTCCCATGGGCTTTTGCACCTTAGCAATGCTCCTGCTTAAAACAAAAATGCTGTGTTCTCCTTCTAATTCAGCTTCCATAAGGCCTTGCAAGGTTGAAAACAATGTTAAATCACTCTGAGTCCCAGGTGTCCCTCCAATGCTTCGTTCAACCCAGCTAGAATTGTCCATTTAGTCAGAAGAAAAGGTGTAAGACACAGCTGAGTTGACACATTTGTCAAAATGTCTTAGCCAAGAGTCACTGGAATGCCAAATATGATGTGAGATTGCAAGATTTTTTTATGCTTGCAGCAACTGCAGTGCTCTGCCTGGGAATTCATAGAAGACTAAGGAAGAGACTTTGCTGTGGAAGGATGTGGGCTAGTGGCTAAAGGAACAGTGTGGTTTTCAAGAGAGACTCAGAGATTTATCCCTGGCAGATCTTTGCACTGTGACCTTCAAAAGGTTACAAGAGGCATCAGGCTGATAATGCCTAGGACAAAGGGGTAGTAGAGAGACTTAATTAATCACAGCCTTGAAGTTTGAAATCCAGACACAGGAGGTAAAAGTCAGTATTATTTCAATAATTTGGGCCCTCTAGCTGATTATGTTCAGGATCGGATAGCCAGAGTGATTTAAGAAGGATGTGATGGCAGGTCCCCTGCAGCTGGCTTGTGACAATTCCCTGCTGGGTGTTGCTGTTTACTGCTAAAAAAACCTGGGTGCAGGTTTTTTTAGCAGTAAATTAACCCACGGTATAATTCAAAGATTTCCCAGGCTGTGGCATGGGGAGCTGCTGTGGAATTTAGAGCTGTGCAAGTTGCCAGCCGTGGAGAGTGGACAGCACCAGAAGTTCCTGGAGAAGAGGAAATGGGGGCAGAAGTGGGAGTGGGTGGAGAAGCCGCAGAGTAACTCCTGGGCAAAATTATACCTTGTAGTGAGAAGATTTCATCATTAACTGTACTCTGTGGAGGAGAGTCCTCTTTGATCTGTTCTAAATGCTCAGTTTAATTAAATTCCTTTTATTCTTCATAAGAAGAAAGAATATGTTTAACTAAAGGAGTTACTTTCTCTCCAGTGTTTTTCCTTTTATTCATCACTAAATGACAGCTCCAATCTTTTGAGCTTCACTTCCCATGAACACTTTTATCTGGTAATTTCAATGTCCCATTCCTAGACCTTTTCCATTTCTGCCAAATACTTTCAATTAAAAAGATAACTAAGAATTAATACAGTATTTCAGATATGCCAATAAGCTTGGTTTATCAAGGAATGTTGTAATATTTGCAGAGCCTGTTTTGCATCCTGGGCTATGCAGTACTCACACAACTTGGTTCTTGGATGTCTCCACATTTTAAGTAAGGATTTTCACTGTCACCAATGATGACTCACTCTTTTTTCTTTTTCCTGTGTGATTTTCAGCTTTTATGAATAGCTGACTTTTCGGTGTTGCTTCTTTTTTTTCCCCGCCAAACTCTGATTATTTTGTATTTATTCCAACAGAAGATTCTGCATGCTCTCCTATTTCTATTTCATCTTGCTTTCCTATAGTCTTCTAAAAGTTTTCACAGCCATCCCTAGTCCTCAGTGACTTTCAACCACTTTGTGTAATCTCCAAAATTTCTGACTTTGCTGCACACTCAGTTTTCCAGATCATTCATAAAAACAGCAAAGAATACATCTGACAATGTGGATCATTAAGGCATCTGCTTCTAATCCTTTGCCAAAGAGAAAATTTCTAATTTTCTCACACATTATTTTCTCTGTCTTATCTAATTTCTAAGACTAAGTAGTAATTTGACTTTTGCTTAAGGTGCTTACAAGGAACCTGATAAATAAGTCTCAGATATTGGCACTGTGAGATTAAACAAAAAGTACTTTGAATAAGGAGTGCTGCATGACAAGTTGTCTCTGATGATTCTCATCTTATGTTAATATTGTCTATTCTCCTTATGCTCCTAATGCCAAATTGCATTAGACCTTAAAATGACAATATTTTGGAACATAAAGACAGCCTGCTGATATTTTTGATCTCTGTATTTCAGCACAATGTGCCCATCCAAACTGTTCAGTTATTTTTTCTTTATTAAAATAGCAATCTTAAGTATGTACCTCAGAAGAATAACTGGATTTTGATGGAAAATAAATTCCATTGTGTACAATGAAGGAAAACACAATTATCTGTACATGTTAAAGCAGGAGATCTATTCAAGGAATAAATCTGCTGAGACTGATATTCTGAAAAGATAATTTCTGTACATTCATGAAACCACCTTTCAAAGCTGTCTGCAAAAAAAAACCCAAACCCCAAACTACTGTTATCTGGTGTTTAGTAGGGCTGTAAATTCAAGAGGCTTTAACTACAGCAAATCTTTCTGAAATAATCTGATTTTAAGCAAATCAATTCATTAAGTGTTGAGTCCTTCAGATGAAAGTGGAAATGACTAAACTAACACACACAGAAGAGAAGTTTGCAAGTAGAAGAAAGAGGGCAGCAAAAGGACAGCTGATGTTCATCCAGGCTGGTTTCAGCTCGGGTTATCTGTGATCAGTGCAGCCCCATGTGACACAGAGCTGTCCTGCATGGGACACTGCCCACAGCATTCTTCTGTGCTGATGCTTTGGCTCTGGAATAGCGAGGGCATCTCTACAGCTGCAGCGATTAGCCCAGGATAAAATCACCACCCTGCTGGAATTGTGATTCTGAGGGGGAGGAAGTCTGATGTGGCTAATGATTACAATGAAAAATTTACAGATTCTTCCCCTCCTCTGGCAAATGCAGCAGAGGCAGTGGATCCCATGAGCTGTGTCAGTGAAATTCTGGGAATATCTGCAGCACAGTGACTCCCTGCAGCAGCAGCCACTGCAGCTGAGTGTCCCCAGGCAGACAGCTCCCAGAGCTGCGGTGAAACTCCACCAAGTCAGAAAAGCTCCCTCATTCAAGAAGGATGCCAGTGCTTAAATTTGGAGGGCTTCCAGTATGCATGATTGATTTCCCCATCATCAATTTCTCTGTCATTTGTCCCATTCTTGCTCCTGGTGTCAACAGAGGGATTGGGTGATCACCCAAGGGAAATGGCCGTGGGGTTCTGGTGGCCTGGCTTATGGCCATATTAAAAGGACAGAAATAGGGATGAATCAGAAAGAGGTAAACATCAACCTAATAGATGGATCAGCTTAATCACTCTGCAGGCCTAGCAAAGGGCCAACCATCTGTTAATGACAGCAAAGGGATTCTTACAGGGGTAATTACTAAGCAGCACATTTAGAAGGCGGGTTGTTCTGCTTTAGTTTTTAATTACTGATAAAAAGGGAGAAATTAGAATATTTTAATGAACCTCCAGATGTCAACAAGTCAGTCTAATAAATTGGATGTGGAAGATAACAATTTACAGTTATAATTTGTCATCTCAGAAGCTCCAGTGGGAAACCACATCTTTCAGAGGCTCCCACAAGACACAGAGTCATGCTGTGTGATAGCCCAGCTCCCACAAAACATTCAGCATCTCGAGAGGAGAGAGGGATTTGTGTCTGCATTAGGGCCCTTCTGCTCCCTTTCATCCACACACACATCACTCAGTGCACACTTCATTGCAAGGCCAAGTCTTTCACGGATTGTTTTTTTTCACCTTGGAAATGAAATAATCTCTACTATCGACTTGTGTGCACTTTGCCGTGACCTTACTCCTTCTCTGGGTGGGTCCAAAGCCTTGGCTGAAATAGAGAAGCCCCAGAAGACTGTAACCAAATACCTTTCAGCACACCTTTCTCACAAACATGTAGCCAGCTAAAAGGCAGACATCCCATCCAAGCTGGTCCTACAGATTTTCCCTGGCTGTACAGAGAAAGGTAGCTCCACTGGGAAAATCATCCAGTCAGCCCTAGGCACCTATTTTTGGGCAGGATGAATCATCTTCTAGAAGCACCTCTCTCTTCACTGGCTACCAGCAGAGCCCAGACTGAGACTAAAACTGATTTTTTTAATGCCTGATGTTAAATGAAGGAAGTCTTACTCTAAATATCAGTATTATTATGTTTCAGTCCAAACAATTTATTGTTAAATCTTCACGGAGTAAACCCAACAATTTGTTCACACAATCAAACAGAGAGAATGGTAATGAGCCTGATAATAAAATGGGAGGTGTAATTTATTCTAGAAATGTCAGTTAAAAAGTAGGAATGATCAAGACTTAGGGCCCTTCAGGAAAACTAGGTGCCAATCTTAAACCTCAGTAAAGGAAACCAGATGTTGGTGCTATGCTCTCACTCCCTCCTTGCAAATACAGTAAAAGCTCTGGGTCTACCTCCTGCATTTCCTTGCTATTCCTCTGGCCTGTACCTAGTATAGTAAACAAAAATGATCTTTGCATACAAGATAAAGTTCTTGATATGTCACATTTATATAACTTCTTGGTGCCCCTTCAGGATCTTGAGTCAATAAATCAGTCCTGTGAGCTGCCTTATGCAAAAAAAAAAAAAAAGAAAAAAAAAATATTTTCCCAAAAATATTTGTCAGCTTTGCGTTGAGCATCCCAAAAAGTTGTGGGGAGTGAACTCAGTGCACACACAGAGGGGATGGGAAATGGAACAGCCGAAGAACTGACCACTGCTGGGTTAGGGAATCAACACATCCACCCCACGTGCCTTGAGCCAGATTTTAGAAGCTTTCCAAAGCTGCTACACCCTTCTTGGCAGGAGCTCATCTGC
Source organism: Phainopepla nitens (assembly GCA_013400175.1). Classification (NCBI taxonomy): domain Eukaryota; kingdom Metazoa; phylum Chordata; class Aves; order Passeriformes; family Bombycillidae; genus Phainopepla; species Phainopepla nitens. The sequence continues at coordinate 105,376 of VXBQ01015612.1, forward strand.
ATGTAGCTCTCAGCTTGTGGATGAGGCTGGATTACTGTCTCCAGGTTTGCAGACTCCCTCTGCTTCCCTCTGCCTTGGAGGAACTGCATGAGCTGCCTTAAAACCCTTTGTTGCTTCACAAAAGGAGTAGTGCAAATGACTAAAACCGCACAGAAATGGAACAAAACACCTTGGCTCCAATCATTCATTTCACAGCCTCCTGCCCGCTCTTTCTGGCAAGTAAAGGGAAGTTAAGTGAAGCAGCATCTCCTTTTTCCTTTCCTTTCCTTTCCTTTCCTTTCCTTTCCTTTCCTTTCCTTTCCTTTCCTTTCCTTTCCTTTCCTTTCCTTTCCTTTCCTTTCCTTTCCTTTCTTCTCCAGTGATTCTTCTTTCTGTCCACCTGATCTCAAACTAATTCAAAAAACAGTCTTTGCAAATGCCTCTGGAGTATCACCAAGTTTAAAGTGAGTTTTCAAGAGAAGGACTACAGCCAAAAAATATTCCAGTAGCAAATTCCCATGACTTTGGGTCAATTCTTTTGATGGAGTGATCTGGCAGGGTTCATTTCTGACACCAGAGGTGTGTTCTGGTTTATACCAACTGAAAGTTTCATCCTGTCTTTGTTTACCAAATGAATGCTGAACTTCCAAAAAATAATGACATTAACAGGTCATGCAGCTGCAGCCTTCTGTTCCCGACAGAGAGGCAGAAGGGAAGTCAATCCCACTTTCCTCCCTTCCCAAAGGAGTCCAGTCCCACTGGTGGTACAGAGATGGGAATCCTTGGGAGCCTTGTACTCTCATTAGCTTCTCCATAACTGGGGAATTGTTACTTTTGAAGCAAAATGGGACAGACCTTTTTGATTCAGCAATAATTACACAAAAATACAGAGCAATGAGTTAGTAGAAAATAGGTGCCCATGGTAACAACTCAGTATTTAATAATACTTATCATGACACTCAGCAGGACTAAAGATAAATGATTTTTCTCTGAAATTAAAGCAGCTCTGAAATTTGGACCACCCATTTCTTCCAGATGCTTAAGTAGACTGCTAAATTCTTGGAGAAAAAGAGGAAATCACTGTACAGTGACTCTCCTGCTTCTTTTAAATTAAATTTGCAAGCAGAGGAGGATCAAATAAGAATCTGGCCTCTGATTTATTTATCTAATTGGAACCTGAACTCTGCTGCTTTGAAAAACCACCATATACAGGCTTGTTTCTAGTAAAGGATTTCTTTCTAGCAGGAGATCCTTAGATTGGGAAGAATTATGTGCTTCACACCTCTTTGTACAATCCCATGGAAAGGGGAGCATCTCAGTGTGGGAAGGAATGTGCATGTCTATGTATGGATGCAAAATCCCAGAGGACACTCAGAAGAGCCAGATATACTCCACATCGTTAGAATAAAATAAATCATGCTATTTTGCTCACAGATTACAATGGGGACACAGTCTCTACTCAAGCTGGGTGTAGATAATCATAGCCTTTGCTTGCTACCTGTTTGGCAGGACTATGCACCACAGTGCTCAATTCAGCCATAAAAATGCTCTAATTTATTGAAACAGTGCAGTTGGACGACATGAAAACTAATCCAGCTTGTGATGCCACAGCTGCCTGGAACAAATCATATTTCACTGTACTTCAGGCCATTCCTCCATCATTTAGGAGCAATCTCAGCACTATTAAAATGTGCTGGGAAAAGCAGTGTTTGGAACTGAAGTTCCCCTGTTCTCCCACAGAACAGAACTAATTAAGAAAAGGCAATGCAGCTCCATCCTTGCAATGAGACTGTGCCACTCCTGCCAGCAGAGACAGCACGACAAGTCACCTCTCCCTTTTCTGTGGGCAGCCTCTCATGGCACAGGTTGTGCCATGGATCCCCTAAATCCAAGCAGTTTCTAGGACACTGCAGAGCACAGCCCTCATGAATGAAGCTGCACTGGTTTCTCTGGAAGAAACAGCTGTGCCAAGAGCTGAGACTGAGCAGTTTTGTCTCTGCAAACCTGAACTGGCAGCACTCAGTGTTAGTGTGAGTGGCTCTGCCTTGAGTACCCAGGGGAAGAAGGCAGGATGCAGCTGCTGGAATACTCAGGGAAAAGCCCTCCTGAGACTGGCAGAGCTCATGCACTCTAAGGAAGTGCAGCATCACTCTCAGGAAGAATTTCTTCATGGAAAGGGTGATTAAGCATTGGAAGGGGCTGCCCAGGGAGGTGGAGAATCACAATCTCTGGAGGTGTTTAAGGAAAGACTGGACGTGGCACTCAGTGCTCTGGGCTGGGTGACAAGGTGGGGATCAGTCAGAGGTTGGACTTGGTGATCTTGGAGGTCTTTTCCAACCTAAATGATTCTGGACAATCTGAGCAGACTCCCTCCTGCCCCACTCAGGTATCTGTCCGAAGTGCTTCCCACTACAACCTACTGCACTTCTACAACGTCAAATAGTCTATTGCTTCATTCTCTGTGGGAAATATTTCCTGTGCCCTGGACTACAATATTTCTCCACTATCCCTGATAGAGAAGAACCAGCTGTCTTTAGAAAACAATTGCAGCCCTGCAGATGGTCAATATTATTTTATAAGGGCTTTCAAGTGCTGGGAGATTCTGTCCATGCCCACTGAAATAATAATTTGAAAGCTTCTTTTCCAGCCCCCTGAGCACATACAATGTCCTCAAGAGGCATCAAAACTGAAAAACTGGACAAGGAGAGGCTGTTATATTGGTGACAGGGAGTGCAAGAAGGAAAGATCAGACACTTTTAATGTAATCCAGAGAAGCCCACAACAAGTAGTGAGTGTTTTGACCTCCAGATCTTCTCAGTCCTGTGCCATCTAAATTGGACCAAGTCTAAGGATGTTTCCTGGCCTTCACCTCCTCCTGCCAGCTCATCTCACAGGGTGGTACCTTTATCATATGCTTCAACTGTAGTTATAAAGGTGACACAACAGGCTGAGCATCACCTTCAGCCAAACCATCAGCCATAAGCACATTTAAACCTGCAGCTGGAAGGGCTGGCCTGTGACTGCCACCAAAGCATGTGTTGTTTCAGTTCTAGGTGACCTGGAGTCCAATGCCACCATTTGGGAGGCGCAGGAGGGAAGTGCCCAAGGTGCATTCACAGGAGGGTTTGCCCTCAACAGAAATGCTGTAAATTTGGGAATAAACATTTGTAGGAATGTTCTTTGGTGTATCCAGTTCAGCTCTGGGTGAAACCTGCAGCAATGCCAAAGGGTATGGGTATGACCAGAGCAGCAGAATCACGGAGACAAAGTCAACTCCCTGTGCTTCCATCAGAACCCACCACACCGCACTAGATTTAGTGAAACATTGTCATGCAGCAGGTGAGGGCTGAAGCTATCACCCCTCTTCTTGTGCTCTCAGGCTTCTCTGCAGCACAATGTCCTGCTGCTGAATCAATGCACTCCATGTCTGCAGGTTTCTGCAGTAATCCCTGGTTTTACAGCATGAACATGGCTCAATGTTTCTTGGCGCTGCATTTCCCCATTTGCAATGGGGTTTTTATAGGCTCAGGCTCTGACTGAGGACACAGTGTTCTGGCCCAAAAGAATGTGTCTGACAAGACATTTAGAGTGAGACTGCATCTGCTCTTCTGGGGAGACATGAGCCTATATAGGCAATCTACTTGATTTATGTACCATGAAGCATGATTAGAGTAGGGGTAAGATCCTCATTCATTACATAATTTCTTTCCCATGATGAACCTAGAATGTTTGTTATAAGATCCCTAAGAAAGAGTAAAAGGACATTTTCAAGGTTGTTGTTAAGCTTGTGTTTAGCAAAACCTTTTTTGTTGCTCCTCAGACTTATGAAAATGCTGTCTAATTTTATTTATCTTTCTAAACAATTTTTTTTTTTATTACTTAATCCCCTTTGCCTCAGGTACTTTAAAAACAAGCATCATTTAAACTTCACAAAGACATTGTGCCCTGGATTCAAATGGGTAAACTGAAGCAAATGGACAGATAAATAATTTCTCTGAGAGGCTGAGCTCACCCTCCACCACCCTTGCCCTGCTTTACCCATGTCTCTCCTGCCTGGGGTTACCTGTTCCCCTCGTCTGCCTTGACCCCAGGGCTCCCCACTGTCCCTCGACACCTTTGCCAATCTTTACCCTCACTAATCTCTGGCCCCCTGCCCTCCTTGACTCTCCCACCATGGACAGGGGGAAAAGAAAATGAAGATTTTTAAATCTCAGAGGCACATCTTTAATTAAGTGGTTTCCCAGCTGTGGAGAATCTTTGTGCAAGGGATGTTTAGGACCTGATACACAGTCTACTGAAGTCTCACCCTGTCTTAAATAAAGCCTGGATTAGGGCCTAATCTCTGTCCTGTGCAGATAATTCTCAAGTGCAAGAAGTGACAGGTTGCTCCACACACACCTTAAATGAAAGAACAGGGGCAGAAAAGATCAATAGTATCTATTGAAGCAGAGTAAGAAAATGTTGGGAGATCACTCAGCTGTCCTTCCCCTTTTTAAAAACAAACTGTCAGAGGAAAGAAAAGGTAGTAATTTGGAAATGAGGTGCACTCCATATCTGAAAAGATGATATCTATGAAAGAACAAAAATCAAATACAATATTCATTTAGAACTATTCTCTCTCGCTCTCCTACCAATTTTGAAAGAAATGTTTATTTTTATAACAATAAATATATACTTTTGTTCTATGAGGAGATTTTTTAAAAAGAGTTTGGCAGTTTTTATGCAATTACTATTTTATTTTCTTAGGCTATAAATTACAAATCTTCAAAATCTACTCTCTTGGTCCCTGTGCCTACTCCTCAAGCAAGGTAGAACAGCATCTGTCCTCTGAAGCAAGCAGGACATTGCAAGAGGACAAGATCTCACTACACTGGGTTTTAATTTACACTTTTGTGTACAAACTGCTGCTTTGTAGCACTCAGAGCTGCTTTAGAGCCACACAGTCACTGCCTGAAGTACCCTGCCCATGAGGAGGGACTGGAAAATATCACGTGGCAAAGGAAGCCATTGTGTTGTCTATCTGGGTGGTCACCCTGGCAATTGCTTGTGTCTATGGAAGAGAAAGAATGGAAAGTAGCAGATTTTCTTAGCTACTTTCAAATGTTTAACCATCCACAGCCAAGATTTACCCAATTATCCTCCAAAGTTTCAGCAATAAAGCCTGAGATCAAGATATTTTCCTTAGAGGGGATATGTTCAATAGCTACATAATCCTGCTTTTTGCCCAGGCTTTGCAGGAAAAGCACAAAATGAGGATCAGGAGACGTGAGGTCTGGTTAAGGTGGTGGCACACACCACATGGGAAGGGTTCCTTCTGCTGTGTCTGATGGAGCACCACTCACTCACAGGATGGATTAGGAAAGCATTGGTTTGTGAAGTTGTGGCATGTGCTCTATCTACTGCTGCCTGATCAGCTGGAGCCGGCTTCAGGTGTGAAAAATCAGATTTGGACTGAATGAAAATAAAGCTACACTATTTCTGTTGCACTGTTGGTGCCTTTGCTCTGGGCTTTTCTTCACTCTGCTTTGGCAACTGCATCACAGAATGGCTTGGATTGGGCAGGACCTCTGGAGAAGCTCCTGTCCAACCCCCTGCCAAGGCATGGTCCCCTGGAGCAGGTGACACAGGAGCGTGTCCAGGTGGCTTTGGAATGGCTCCAGAGAGGGAGACTCCAGGCCCTCCCTGGACAGCTGTTCCAGGGCTCTGCTACCCTCAGTGTACAGAAATTCTTCCTCATGTTGAGATGGAACTTCTTGCATTTAGTTTATGGCCATTCCTCCTCATCCTTTCTCAGGGCACCACTGAAAAGAATCCAACACCATCCCCTGACACCCACCTTTGAGATACTTTTATGTCTTGATGAGATCAGTACACAGCCCCTTCACACTGCCAGTGCAGGGCAGGATTTACAACCATTAACACCCACAGAAGGGAGGAATGGAAGGATGAGATGAAGGCACCTTCTCACACTCCCCACAACCCTCCTGACCAGAACTCAGATCATACACAACTTGCCACCTCTACTGCTGGCCAGTCCCCAGCACTCTATGTTGCCTCTTCCAGCCCACATAACACCTCAATTCAGCACTTTCTGGGGGACTGGAAAGGCTCCAGTCATGATTTATGGGGGACTGGGACCAGTCAGGCTCAGGGAGTCTGTCTAAGTTACCCTAAGTTTGACTGGCTGCCCTACAGACTGAAATATTACCTAGGCTCCCCAAAGTTTCATCAGTGCTCACCAGTTTTTATTAAAGGTTCAAAACTCATAGGAACAATCTGGATCCCTTCTCTCTCTGTCCTCTAGGATAAAGAATAAAAGGGACAAGCCCACAGACTATCTGTGAATCATACCAGTGCATTTGTACTGAGTGCATTTGTAATATTCTCTTGATAACAAGCATTGCAAACTCATCTGTGTGACTGACATATTTATGGAAATTTGGGCCTGTATGGAAATCAGCCAGGGCCAAAGTTTACTGGATAATTCACCCAAAACAAACAACTCACCCAATGCTATGGAGATGTGATGTAACCTGCTTATTTGGTGACCTTTGTGAATTAGTTGCCCTTCACCCCACCCTCACTGAGACATTGTTTATCCTCAGTAGAATTACTACACAGCTGGTATTATTTGTTATCTCTCTGGACACTCTCGGCAGAAGCACTTAAAAATGAAAGTGCACAGAGACTCAAGTACCATCATCAGTTTTCAGATGAAACTCATCCTGGCACTTCTCAGGTTTCCCTTTGATTTGTGGATGAAAGCAAAGTCTCGAGGAAGATCAGTCTGGAAACTCTGAGGAGCCACAGATTTTGCACATACTGAAGTTAAATGGATTTTGCAAACTAGAAAGGCAAACCCCCATGATTAAAACAGTTGGTGGTATAACAGCATCACTTATTTTGAATTGTAAGTTTAGGTTTATGTATTATGAATATGTCCATCAATTAAAATATGAGAAGTTCCACCTCAGCATAAGGAAGAATTTCTTACACTGAGGGTGGCAGAGCCCTGGAACAGCTGTCCAGGGAGGGCCTGGAGTCTCCCTCTCTGGAGCCATTCCAAAGCCACCTGGACACGCTCCTGTGTCACCTGCTCCAGGTGACCCTGCCTGGGCAAGGGCATTGGGCTGGGTAATCTCCAGAGGTCCCTTCCAACCCAAACAATTGCGTGATTTTCTGATTTGTACTAACACTTCATAGAGGGTCATTAAATCTTGTGTAGCAGGGTGTTGTGAAAGCAATGAAATGACAGGACATGTGACCACAGCACTGACTGCCTTTCCAGAGGGAAATCACTGGGTCTGCAGCACAGCTAACTGAGAATGATCAAGATTTTTCTTGCTGCCAGATGAACTCTGTTTAGAGATTGTAAGACAGTAAAACAAAAACCTCATAAGTGAGAGAAATTAAAGAACACAAAATTAAGTGTTGTCAATAAGAGGAAATAAATCAATTCTTTCCAAGCCCAGCTCTCAGGCTCTGTTCCTGTTCATGTAGAGAACATCCCATAGCTTTTACACCTCCTGGCTTATGCCATGCCAGGCTGCCTCTGGTTTGCAGCTAGCACCTCTCCCTGTTGTTCTTGTGATTCCACAGACTGAGAAAACAGCAGCTCTTTATGTCTTTAATCACCACCAGTCAGTACAATCACCTCCCCAGGATCACTAGGGCAGGGGTGCAAGGTTGTAGTTTCAAAGGTGGCAATCTTGTACAACTCTGAAAGAACTCTTTCCAAAGTCAAGATAGACTGAGCCTACTTTTCCAAAGTGTATTTCATAATTGGAGATATGGAAAAAACATCTTTTCTGTCTAGTTTCTACCCTGCAGCCATCTGATATGCTTGTACTCAGCACACATCACAACAGCAGAAAAGTAGGCAAGGACAACACAGCACCCTTAAACCCCAATGCCAGCAAAGGAACCAAAGCCATTTTCGGGGTGTGTTTACCTGCCTGCTGTTCCACAGGCTGCAGTTCAGTTTCTTCAGGATAAAGGACACCAAAAATAAAGTTTCTTTATGATGGAAGAAGGCACTGATGTCATCCTATTGCAAATGCATGCCAAAGGAAGACAGAAAAGGACACAGCTAAAGAGCAAATGGACCCAAATCCCATGTTTTGAAAGTCATAAGGGGCATGAAAAAAAAAAGAACCAACTTCCTGTTGTTTGAGTCATGTTGATTCCCTTCAAGGGACTATGAAAAATAAACTAACAAAGGTTTTTGCCATTAATTCACTCAATCACCATAAATATAGAGTGGATCAATGATTTCAGAGGACTCCTCTGTCTTTATCACTAGCCAGCAGTGACCTAACAGTGGTTGCAATGAGACTTCCATCCATGAGATTTCCAGTGTGCACACAGGTACCAGCCTTACACCTCTCCATAAAATCTTTCCAAATCAAATTCTGGTGAGAAATGTGATGCAAATCAAAATATTTTGAAGGCAGAGATGGCAACACAGAGCTGGAAGAGACCAAGATCCACACACTTTGGAAGGCGTCAGTAATTTCCCACAGGAGGATGGAAGGATCGAGTAGCTGGATAAAGATTTGGTAAATACAGGATTCAGTTAGCAGAGGTAGGAACTCCCTGGTTAAAAAACACTGGAAAAACTTAGAGGATACTGGAGCTTGCCAGCAAAGCTTGGTCCAGGCATAACCCACACACATCGAGAGCTGAATGAGACAGGGGGGAGGGCAGAGCTCTAATTCCTCAGGGATCTAAACTGAGGTTGTACAGGACATCCTAATTCTGGCATTTGTCAGTTTTTGCTCACAGAGTTTTGCATCATGAACAATCTCTTGCTGTTGCTTTTTCTGTACACTGTCGTTTTTCATTTAAGTGAGGAGTGAAGTGTAATTTACCCCTACTGAACTCAGAGAATATATTTTCATTTAAAGCTCTTTCACAGGAGGTTTTATGCACCTGTACCTCACTGCCCTAAGTAACCTTCCACTGTAACACTGCAAAGGCCTGGACTTGACTGGTAGAATGCATTGGGATATGTCAGCAATAAAATTTAGAATGGAATCTTTCATTAGTTATATCACACTTGAAACTGCCATTGAAAATTAAAAATGGGCCCTGAGCTGAACAAGTTGCAAAACACGTGTGGATATCACTTCAGCAGGATGACTTTATCTTTGAAACTGCAAAGATGTGCACAGTGACTGATTTCTTTTGGCTTTAAGTGTTGTTATGAAAGTTTCTCTCAGCACTGTGGAGAAGAAAAGGGAACCTGTCAAAAGCAGAGACCTCTCATGAGGTTTTGGGAATGCATTTTCTCCCAGCAAGCTTGCAAACCAGGCTTCTACAATACCCTGAAATTCACAGGAGCCCCTGTTGTCTTCCTAAGCTCTATTACATCTCCTGTCTTTCTAATAACTGTGATAAAAATAGCATGTGATCCCAGTCTGCCTTCAGAGCTGTTTCTAAAGAAGATGTGCAGCGACAGACAGACATGTCCCAACTCCCTGAGATTACACACAGTAATGTCAGCCTATAGATTGGACAATAAATTTTTAACATTCATCTGGAGCCCGCGGGGGAGTTCACTCTGTGTTACAGTGTCTCCTGGGTGGAGCAGACAGCAAAATTGTGATTCACCAAGTGTTTTGTTTAACAGGGAAGAGGCAGACTGAAAGAAAACGGCACTCTCCAAAAACTGTGTGTTGCCTTGTGATTGTGCAATCATTCCAGAATGGAGTCATGGATGTCCTTCAATTGTTCGGAGCTTGTACCAGATATTCTTGCAAAAATGAAGTGCTGAGGGCTCAAACCTGTAGGCAAATGTGGCTGCTACATGTGAGGAAGGACGTGGAGCTGTCGGAGTGAGTCCACAGGAGGCCTTCAAGGGGATCAGAGGGATGGAGCAGCTCTGCTGCCAGGAAATGCTGAGAGAATTGGGATTGTGCAGCCTGGGGAAGAGAAGGCTTTGGGGTGACCTCAGTGTGGCCTTGCAGTGCCTGAAGGGAGCCCACAGGAAAGATGGAGAGAGGCTCTTGACAAGGGCCTGGAGTGACAGGACAAGGGGGAATGGCTTCACACTGAGAGAGAGCAGGTTTAGATTGGATATGAGGAAGAAATTGCTCCCTGTCAAGGTGGGGAGACCCTGGCACAGGTTTTCCAGAGAAGCTGTGGCTGTCCCAGGATCCCTGGATATGTCCAAGGCCAGGTCATATGGGGCTCTGAGCCACCTGGGATAGTGGAAGGTGTCCCTGCCCTTGGCACGGACCTAAAGTCCCTTCCAACCCAAACCATTCCATGATTCTGTGATTAAAGAATAAGACAGAGTATGGAGTGGCCTTGCCCCATATTCCTTAAATGGGGTAAGTCTGGATAGAGGGCTTCCATATCAGGGAAACTGTGAACTGTAGAGAATACAGGAATCAGAGATAAGGTGCAGATTTAATTTCCCTCTTTTGAAATACCCTATTTTGTCCTACAGCGTTCAAAGCAGCCTCAGGTGTGTGTGAAGAACTGAATGGGATGAAGTTATACCCAGCATGTCTTCACAGATCTCTAGAAATATCTGGATCTATTTTGGGTGCTTGACACTGGCTTAGCTTGTAAAAGAAGCCATACAGCTGGCCTTGGAGACTAAATGTCATAAATTCATAAATCCACAACACAGGGTAAGTAGTAGAAACTGTGTTTTTATGCTATCCATCTATTTTGTCTTAAAACTGTCCCACAGCTTTGCTTCTCCTCTCTGCCTGTGCAGTCTCTGCCTTCTCTGTGGCATTGCTACCAGCAGCACACAAAGGGGTGGTTTCTCTCCAAGAGGCTCAGCTGACACCCACAGACATGTCTCACACAGCTGCAATCTGCTTGTGACAGCAGCTGGGACATAATAGCCCACAGTGCTGACATCAGGTGAGAGAGCCTTTGGAATTAAATCCCTGTCTTTAGCATCCCCACTGCTCAGGCTCAGCACTGGGCCTGACTGCAAAGCAACTCAGTGCTATGGAAGAGGATGAGAGAACAAAAGGGTACCAGGAGAGGCTGCCTGTTCCATCTCTCCTCTAACAGTAATCCAGAGTGTCACTTGTTCCTGAGCTATTCCCAATGACCTGAAATGCAGTGAGGAGGATATCAACAAGAATTCTGCACTGCTATTCTGACAACTGACTCTCTGCCTGCACATAGCTTGTTTGTACTGCTTCCAATTCATTGTTTAAAAAAAAAAATACTTTGGGACACAACAACAGCCACTGCAGAAGAACCAAATGGAATGGAAGAAATATGGTTCACCAACCACAGGACCTTGCTGATTTGAAATCTGAATTTTGAATTTTTAAATCCTTGTGTTTTAAATGCTAGGACTCCTCATGAGAAAGAACAGATGAGTCAATCCCTTTTCCCATCCTGAAGTTCCCATAAAGCCCACAGAAGGGTCTGGGAGGCAGTCAGCCTTGTCCTCTCTATCCTGCTTTCCCTCACCCACAAAACAGAGCCTTGCACTGGGATGGACAGCAACACTTCTGATCTGGTCCTGTCATGGAATCAAATTTCACTTTTCAAATATTCTAAGCTTTCCCAATGTCTATTTAGTATGGAAAATCTCCCACCTAGAAATAAAGCCACTCTTAGGCTAATTAGCTTCAAGGATAAAACCTCTCGATTATTGCAATTAGATTTTCCTTACATTAAATGCTGTGAAAAACCCAGTTTCTTGTTCTGTTCAAGAACAACAGAAATCACTCAGGAAGCCATTATTTTTAAGTCATCTGAGCTCAGTGCATACTCACAGGTATTCCTCTATCATTATTATACAGAAAAGAACGTGTTATCTATCCTTAGCGAAGGTATTTATTAAGGTGATCTGTAAGGGAAAACTTGTACAATTTTACCACTGAGTTTACAAGGATTGGACTACCCTTAGAGATATTCCATTCAAAATAAGAGTTGGGGGTTTTGCCTGTTTGGTTTTTTTTTCTGGTTTAGTTTATATAATTTTGAAAATGAAACTGATTAAGCCAAGAAAAGGGAGTTCCAATTGGAAATAAGACTATCCCTATAGCATGCATTCAGTGTTTGAATTTTACCTATTCCAGTTTCCCACATTGAAACTACCTTTATATACGATCAAACCTTTTGTGCTTCTGAGTTTCTGGTGTCTCTCAGAATCTCCTGTCTACTACGTGGTTTTAGGATAGAATTTAGGACTACACAAACATTCTGATTGTTTCTATAAGAGCATGAGGTCATAGTGAGCCAAAAGACCTTACACACAAATGTTGTCTTACTTGTCATCATTGTTACAGCACTCCAAATGCACACAGAGTTTGGGAAGATAATTAAAAACTATCTATAACCATCACTACTGGTAAAATATTTAAAATTATCTTTATTCTATAAGGCAATTAGCAAGTGGATTTGCTTGGGCACAAGAGCTAAGCCCCACTTGAGTTCTGTGTCCTCATGGGGAGTGTGCACACCTCACTTTCAGCAGCACATCCCACAGTCCTTTTAGCTTCAGCACAATCAGCTGCTCTGTTATTTCTGACCCTGTGCAACAACTTCCAGATCCATCCCAGTTACTTTGGACCACCCTTCATGGCAAAGACGGCACATGGCCAGCCCTTGTGAGAGCTTCTCTTGGGACTGAAGGCAGTGCTCTTGACAGTCTGGCTTGACTGAGAGCAGAATGCTATCAAGTGAAAGGATTTTTAAGGAGTATCTGAATGAACGCCTGACTTGGCTGAGAAGCAGATGTATTTTTAGGGCTCTGCAGCACAGCTGTGACACGAGAATTTAATGAGTTGCTACAGGACAGCTAGGTCAGTGTCAGGCTGAATTTTTAACACCCTGTAATCTGAAGTATACTCTTAAATCTCTTTTGCTGAAAACAAAACAAATCTCCTTGTTTTTATTTGCTCTGAGAGAACTGTGTACAGAGTTAGTTACTGCTGATAACACTATAGGTCACAGGATGGGGGGTTTTTTTGAGCTCTGAAATATCCACAGTGTGTACCAGTACCAAGCCCACAGTGCTAAGGGCCTCCTCCCCATAAAGCTGTGAAATGTCACATAGTTGTCTTTGGCTATTGCAATCCTTCCACTAAACCCTGACTATCAGGTAACAAACCTAGAGATTAGAAAGCAAATTACTTGGTCATGGTTTTCTTGAGGTTATTTTAATTCAGCAACTTCCTCAGGAACTGTGGAATTCTTAATCAAAATGCATTTAATCGAGTGTCTCTGAGAAAAACACCAATTCATTGCACTTCTGAAGTGCCTCTCAGCTAAAGATAGAAAAGGTTTTTACAAACACTGCTGACTCACACTGCCCCTAGCAGAGAAGTGTTATCACTATCATTTTATATAAGGCAAAGCTGTAGCACTGATGTGTAAGTCTGTACCGGGCAAAGTGAGCAGACAGGCACAAGCAACAATCCTCCAGTTCCATTTTTCTACTCTATTTCTACCTGATGTGCATAGGCTGATTATTCTTGTTCTTCTTCTATATATTTATGTGTATATAGGTTTGTTTATCCATGTTATCTACATATATATATTCATATACTCATACATATTAATTAATTTATTTATGGAAATGTATAAAGGACTTTGGAGAACACTAAGCATTGCAACATCAATACATATTGCACAATTTCATTCTTATGGCAATAGTAATAGAAAATTGTATATATCACTAGTTTCATGGACAAACCCCACAATTCCCATACCTTTTGCAAGAGAACCTAAAAAGTAAAATAGGATTTTGGAATGATATTTAACATGTCACAATGCTTTCCCAGCATCTGAATATTTAACAATATTTTCTAGTACAGCCATAGGTAAAATATTCTGAATTATAATGAATCATGCAACTGATATTAAGTAAAATCAAACATCCAGCTCCCAGAGAAGAGTCAGGAAATCAAGAAGTTGGAAAGAAGAACTTGCAACAACTTGAGTTTGAAGGTCTGTATTTACATGCGACTGACCCCAGATTCTGGGCCTTTAGAAAGGGTAGTGCATGCAACAGAATCTTCAAAGAGATTAAAAAATTATATCTGGGTGTACACTTGAACCTTTATTTTCCCTGGAAGGAACACTGTAAATAGTTTCCAAATGAAAGCAAACCTAAGATGCAAACATGGAGTTCTCTAGAAGTAGATGTGTGTGGCTGTGATCGAGTTTCAATGCCTGAATCCAGATGCTTTCCATTTGTGGTCTGGCATAGGTCTTCCTCACAGAAAGAAGAGCAAAAGGATTTTCAACAAAATAAAGAAATTCTTGTTTTCTAAAATGTGGGGTTTTTTTTTAAACTCTAACTTTTTTTTCTTTGTTTTGTTTGCTTGGTTGTTTTTTTTTTGAAAACTGTTTTGTAGCAACTCTACTCACCCCTGGTTGAGTTGGCTGCCTTTTGCCTTTCCCACTCACCCAGCTGGGAGCTGAAGGATTTTTCTTCTGGCTACTTCCTTCATGTTGATGACAACACTCATTATTTCCACATACCTGCTTTGAAAAGGAAGTCAGTTTAGGAATCAAACACATTACTAAAAAAATGCTCTGCTTCTTCTGACTTTATGGAAGAACATTTTAAATAAAAGTAGCATTGGGACAAATATAGAGTCACATGCAAGGTCACTAGCTGTCACTAAGATACCTTTACTTTAAAGGATCAAACTCTCTCTTTCAGGTTTTTTGGTTAAATTGAGTTTCAGCAAGCATTGGTTGGCCAAAATCACAGTTGCTCTGGCTGCCCATGGACAACATGTACCTCTCCAAACCTTTATCAGCCTTTGAATGGAGATTACCTCATTTTCCTCCCCTCTAGTTGGTGCTCTGAGACTCTGCCTTACACCAATCCCACAAGCCTCACTGCAAAAGCTATCACAGGTTTTTCCTCCGTCTTTCACTTCCTGCAGTCCTTCACAAATTCCTGGCAGGGAGGAAACAAGCTTTTTCCCTCCCTCACCCTGGAGTTCTGTCAGTTCTTAGAGCTGTGTTCAACCCCAGTCTCAGCCCTGGACATACTTTTACCATAAAATAATTTTTTAAATTACTCCACATTAGTATTGATGTGAGCACCACCTCTAAGCAAGTTCAGTTGGAGATCTCCTAGGTGCTGGGAGTTGTTAGGACGTGAGAGCAATTTCCAGGAACAAATCTCTGGACTCCATTTAACTGCTCCATTATATGACTCAGCCATGGACAGTGTGCTGCAGTGGGTGACAAGAAGATGAAGGGCCTTAGTCGTGGCTTCTTGAAGGTCAGGCTGTTCTGCCAAAATTATCTGGGAGGGAATTGCTTTGTCACAGGCCAACCTGACACTTGCAACCACAGTTTCCCCATAGCCATCACTTGCAAGAGAAGCAAAGGGCAATAAATGAACTTTTCATCCAGGCAGCCCTGCTGATATTTCCAGGTGGCTTGTGCTTGTGGAAGTCCCCATCTCAAAGGCAGCTCTCCAGATCTTCCTCTCAGCCACAACCAGAGTTGGCAAGTGCCAAATGTGTCAGCACACCTCAGCATGGTCACCCACATCAAAAGTGGGAGAGGTATTTGATCTCCTAAGGTCTTCAGAAAGCCTCCTATCAAATGCCACCTTCTCTCTCACTCAACAAAATGATGGTTAAATCTCTGATTGGTTTTCTGTGGCACTGAAGTATCCATAATGGGATTTACTTGGCCATGCTGGAAGGAGGTGAGTTGTTTTCTTGTTTATGTTGTTCGAAGATGTTGGCAATAATCTTTCACAATTTCCATATGTGGCCGCAGACAACTATTATTTATCCCTTGATTTGCCCTGTTTTTTCCCCTCTGCCAAAATTCTAGGTCAGAATAACCTCTTGGCTTTTTTCCCCGAAGCACCAAAAATACACAAACGCACATTGCATCATTGGTTTTTAAGTGGTAAACAACAAAAATATAAGGAAATTATTTTGATTTTTTAATATGCCTGGCAGATAGGGTCAGGACCCGACCTGACAGTGTTGGGTTGTAAGATATCATAGCTGAGGTGCTTCACATTGTGTCAACAGGAACAGTTCACTGATCCACTCTGGTCAATGATCTACTGGAGAAAGCAGCTAACTTAGTTTCTCCTGTGGGATACCTTGTTATGGCTTGTTTGACCTCTTATTACATAGAAACTGCATCTGTGTGTTTGTACACCACCATTTAAGATGGCCAATTTTATTGCTTTGTCTTGCCCGTAAAATGTCAACGCCCTAAGGCAGAAGAGATGAATCTGCAAACATTCCTCACGGCTAACTGGAAATTACTGGGCAGTTCCATAAACTATGGAAGTCCTTGGGACAAGTCAAGACAGGAAATGCATCATAATATGTGGGCATCTCATCTCCCTCAACACTTCATTTCTTGGACAAAACCCCCGAGAACCAGTGGTAAGAACAGAAAGCTCTCAGTGATAGGAATTGGCTCTTTCTCACTGAAAATGTGTGCTAAATGTGTTCCTCGTCTGCACGATCAATTTGGCCCTGAAAGCCTAATTAGTGTTCCTTAGCAACAGGGAAACATCCTGATTGACAAAACCCGATGGTTTTGGCTGAGGCTTCAAAGTGCTCACTTCACGGTTATTTTTAAACTTCCCAAATTCACAGCTGAGCATTTCGATTCAGAGTGAAATTCATCAACAACAACAGAAAAGAAACATCCCCAGAGTGGTGCATTTCTGAGGAAAATGGGAGGCAGGAGCTCAGCTCAAACTTCATGATCTATAGCAGCAGCAGTTTTTTGCCTTTTATCCCTCAATCTAGAGAAGAAAATGGGGCTACTTGGATGAAGAGGAAACCAAACAGAGTTCAACAATTAATGAAAAAGACTATAAATTAAAGAGAGTGAGGAATTAAGTGAAACCATTTGTAGATAACTTGTGAAGTCTTTCAGAACCAAAGAGCTTCAGGAGTGACTCAGAAGGCAAAGTGGACAAACAGTAAAGATAAATCAAAAGATAAAAAGGGAATATATTTATACACTTCAAAATCATAATACTATTGTATATTTGAAGATATTATTCCATCACCATCAAAATAATGTCAGGTGGCATACTTGTACAAATCTGCCTAAAGCATTTTTAATTTTTGAGTTGTAATAAAATGAGAATGATGCTTACACCTCTATGTATTCAGTTCTGGAAAAATCCAGCAGTAATACATACTACGCATGAATATTTATAAGAGTAAAAAAATTATTATACCTTATTTAATTTTTAAACTGAGATTTTGGATATTATTAACTCTTCTGGCAGTATTAAGAGGAATAATTTCATAATTTAGTAGTGAAAAGAACTGCAAATGAATCGTCAGTAAATAGAGCTAAATTATCTTTGCAAAGATCTCAGAGACCGAGGGTATGTGGGTCGCATGTGAAAACCTACAGGAATCAGATATATTTAATGTGTGACAGACCGATTTTCTCTGAGTTCCCATGCTCAGGAAATAAATCTGCAGGCATCCCTCTGCCTGCAGCCCTGTGTCCCGAAACAATGTGACTGCATTGCAGTGTCAGGTGCTTTGGTTTGATTTCCTAGCTATTGAAAAAGTTTTGTCTTAACAATTGCAAGGAGGAAAAAAAAAAAATTAGTCTTGAAACCAAAGGGAGTGGCAAGAGCAGTGACCTCCACGTGGGGAGATGTGACAGGAGATGGGAACACAGCAAAGGAATGCACACAGATTATCCACACCGGGCTGGCAGCTCCCTTTGGAGCAGCCCGGGAAGGCTCATACCCACCAAGGAGCTGTGCCATGCACAGGTAGGTGGGACCTCCCTGCCCAGAGCTGGGACAAAGCAAATTGTCCTTAAAATGTGGGCAGGGTGGATGCCAGGTCTGCAGCAACCAGAGGTGTTGTAATATAGGTAGATAAATTATACAGAAAGGCCTTATAAAATCAGAGGTTTGTTCTGCTCCTGTTTGTCCCCAGCATCTGCTCGTGTGAACACAACCTCTGATGTCAGCAGCAGACCCAGGTGCCAATTCCCACTCTGTCCCCAGCTTTCCCCTGTGCAGGAAACCAGAAGAACACACATGAGGGAGCCAGCTCTGCAGAAGACCAGAGTGACACACAATGAAAGAAAATGAAATTTTGGCAAATGAGACAAACCAGGACTACAATAAACAGACGCCCAGTAGCTCATGCTACCAATGATTAAGACAGAGCAGGAAACAAATCACAAAATCTGGTCTATTACAACTGACTCCATCAGGTTTTAATCTTAGAATCACAGAATTATTTGGGCTGGAAGAGATCTTAAGGATCATCTCTTTTCCATCCCCTGCCATGGGCAGGGACACCTTCCACTGTCCCAGGTTGCTCAGAGCCCCATCCAACCTGGCCTTGGACACTGCCAGGGATCCAGGGGCAGCCACAGCTCCTCTGGGCACCCTGTGCCAGGGCCTCAGCACCCTCAGAGGGAACAATTTCTTCCTGATAGCCAATCTAAACCAACTCTCTGCTAGTATGAATACATTTCCCCTTGTCCTGCTACTACCTGCCCCTATAAAAAGGTCTCTTTCCTGCTGTCTGCTTTGCCTGGATTTAAGAGTTGAGAAGGATCTTCCTTACAGTCCTCCCTGGTTGCAGGATTACTATCTGGGTGTATAAAGCCAAGCATTTGCATAAACACTCCCCTGTCTCAAGCTGAAAGGCATTCCTAGGCTGGCATTCCTAGAAATCACATTTTAAAATACTTCAAAGTCTTTTTGTATTCATCTCCTCCTTTTAAATGTCTGTTCATGTGCACGTTTTACAATGTACATAATATATACTTGTAGTAATAAATATATATAATTCACAAATAAATAAGTGTATATACTGCAGAAGGGGACAGAGAGACAATGTGTGTTCAAGGATTTTTTTACTGATACAGGTGCACAATTATAAACCTTTGCAGATCACTGCTACAGAAGGAAGTGGTGGTAACCTACACATATTTTAAGTCTTAAGTCTGCTGTTGTGTTTTTCCCACATTTTGCACATGCATGTATGTGCACAGGGTATAAAAAAGATGTGTATTTTCTATATTACTGCATTATTTCTTGTATTGCATTAGCATATTTATTAATATCTTTTGTATAGATTTACTGAGCTTCCCACACACATACATTTTATACAATATATTTATGCAATATACCTAACAAACAGCACACATATATTTGACACATTCTGCATTTACTTGTGGGTAGAACTGCAACATCTACATTGTTTGACATATCACATTATAATTTATCATTTGCCTTTGGTTATAATTCTGCCAGGTTTCAACTCTTTGCACTTAATTTTTATATAATTTTGCCCTGCTTCTGAGTTACTTTCTTTGGAGAGTATGGGTAAAAGTGATTTAGCCATTTTTTTAAGAACAAAACTTGTGAAAAACAGCCAGTGTAACCTATGCTAAAAATTGTTCATCTTATGAACATCTCCAGCCACAGTCTGGAGAAGAAATTTAGAGAAGAGCAATTCCCCCAAAGTCACCCACTTTTTCTTCTTTTTTGTGAAAATATATCCAGATTGGCCAATCCTTTGTTTTTTAAAAACATATTTTACTCTTGTGAATCTGTCTCAAATCTTGGCTTTTCCAATTGTGATCTCTGAATGGGGCTGAGAATATAATATATAACAATAAAGTCACATTTGAAGAATTTTACTTTCCACTTAGTCTTGACTGACAGTTATTGCACTCCTCTAAGGAGATTTGGGCTGTATTCCTGTTTGAAGCTCTAAGGTTAATTTGTATTTTCAAAATGCAGAGCTGCTCTAGAATTGCTTACCAAGACACTAATTTAAAAGCATTCACTTACAGAACAAGTCTGGCAGAATGCTGCAATTGCAGAGTGCACATAATGAATGTCACACACACCTTTTAATGAAGATTTGTCTTTTCTTGTGCTTGTCATGGGTCAGCCTCTTCCACTCTGCATCATTTGTAGTAAATTCCTGTTCACTTTGCCTTCCCTCTTTTTGCTCTGTTTTTGAGAAAGTCGTAAGAAAATGTTCTCAAATTGTTTTTTTCTCTTTCAACACCCATCCTTGTCTTCTGTTGCAGTAGAGAGGGGTGTACCAAGCCACAGCCTGAAAAAAACAAACCAAAAATTTCACAGCCTATTTATATTCTACATATTTTCATCAAGGTAATTGTCTTTTTTTGTAGATCAACAGGGAGGCTGAAAGGGGAGGTATTTCAATGTGTTTCTGAGTTATTTAACATTTGAAAGATAAATATTTATCACCACCACCAAATTCCAGCTTTTATACATCAGTCTTTAAAATCCATTTCCAGTTTTTAAATATATTTAGGATAAATTCATTATCTTAAAATTCTATAGCTCCAAATAAGTAAAGAGGTTAAGAAGGAGAGAAAAGAGGAGCAAGTATGGCAAAACTGAGGTAGGAGAGGAGCAAATGTGAAAAGGTGAGACTAAAAGTCAACATTCACTCAGCAGTTTGTAAGGTGTGAATTATGGTGCCTCAGGGAAGTTGTATAATTTACACTCTTTATGGAAATCACAGATCTTTTCCATGTTCTCACTAGCTCCAGTTTGTCTAGCTAAAATTGACCAAACACACAATTACCACTGGGCAACTCTGGGGTGAAAAAGGATCTTGGGCTTTCCTTCATCCCCAAATTAACAGAGCTTTGTCTAAAAATACTGAGCAGGGCTGCCAAGCCAATGGCAGCTCCTAACTGGGCAGCCTGGAGTGGACTGTTCATGGCAGAAACACGGGCAAGGACTGTGGGCTGCTCTCAGCAATTTCCTGGTTTCCTTCAGATCATAATAATCAACATCTACACTGAGGCAAGGCTGACAGAGAGAGATCACAAGATTTCTTGTGCTTGAGTCATCAAGGACTTGAACAACATGGTCTCAAATCTCTGAACGAAGCCCAGTGGCAGAGCTGCCACTGGACAAAGGTGATGACTTTGCTCCCACTTGACCACTGGGCTCACAGGCAATGACTTGTCCTGAATCTCACCAGATCCTCCCAAAGAAAATCTGAGGGAGGTTTGTGAAGCACTGGAGCATCTGCTGCTCAAACCTGCAAAGATTAAAGACAAAATGGCTCCTGGATATTTATACAATATAAGAACTCAGTAAAACATCAGGTTTTCCCTTTTCTCTTTGATTTTTGTAACACTGGTCACTGTTTGATCTGTGACATCAAAGCTGAAAGAACTTGCAGCTTAGTTTTACTGATTATTTTCAAGTACCTTTCCTGTGGATTAACAGAGATTAGCAAAGGCACATTTTTTCCAAGGTGTGATAGCAAATCCTGGGCTTTTTAGTTCGGCTTGCTGAGAGTAAGATTAAAATTAGGCAGTTTCTTTTATTTTGTAAATTACCAGAGGCACTGGAAGAGATCTGTGATATCAGCTTTAAAATTCCAGTCTCTGCTTGATTCTGGATTCCCTCTGTTAAGGGAGAAGCTGTCTCTACTGGAGCCCAGACATTTTTTGTACTTTTATCCTTATAAAAAAGATTTAACAATGTTGTGCTTTAAAGTGTGAATGCAATTACCTGCGACCTTTATCACTAACACAGGAGCAAAAAGACCCATTATGAAAACATTTCTCTTACATGAGACAACCACAACACGCTTTTGCAAATGGTGTTCCTGAAGGATTTGGCATTTGCCATCTGTGATAAAATAGCTGTAACCACTTCCTGTGAGCCACAGCAATTCTCACTCATTTTTAAAGGAGAAAAATAATGAAAAAAAAAAATGCTCTACTCCAAAAGTGCTGACCATACTCTGCCAAGGTCTATTTGTGGCTTTTTCACACATCCACCAGAAGACATCATTGAGTGTGGCTCTTCTAAGCCCCCCAAAATCTCATTTTCAGCTTTCTTATGGGAGGTCTCCGATAGGGCTGCACTGAGCTGGGTGATGAACAGATGTTGCCCCTTTTTATTCTGCCAGACCTCAATTTTCATCTCAGAAAAAGGAACGAGCACTGGTGGTAAAAGAGGCTTCAGGCCACATTCCAGCCATCTACACTGGCATCCAAGTGGAGCACTTTGCCTTGGTTCAGCTGTTGCTCTTTCAGGGAGCTGGAAGGGCTCCCTTGCTGGCTTGGCTGACACAGACACTGTTGTGCAGGAATTCTAGATGCAAGAGTTGGCAGCCTGAATATGACCCTTGGAAATTAAAAAACCAGCAGAGGTTTTCTGCTTGACTATGCTGGGTTTGGACTGAAAGAGAGGAAATTTAGGTTAGGTATTAGGAAGAAATTGTTTCCTGTGTGAGTGGTGAGGCCCTGGCACAGGTTGCCCAGGGAAGCTGTGGCTGTCCCATCCCTGGCAGTGTCCAAGGCCAGGCTGGATGGGGCTCTGAGCAACCTGGGATAGTGGAAGGTGTCCCTGCCCATGGCAGGGGGTGGAAGTAAATGATCTTTAAGATTCCTTCCACCACAAATCATTCTGTGACTCCATGAAACAGAAGCTGTTGCAGACCCTCTGCCTCAATTTATTGCTTATCCCAGAGCCTTTTAAGTATATTAACAGCAACATTTATTTCACATATTCAGGCTTTTTTCATCACCATGGATTTGAGATGCACATATTTGTTGTTTTCTATTTAAACTTTTCTGGCTTGCAATGGAACTATCTGACTCCTCATCTTAGCTCCTACCTACCTCTCTAACTCTTATTCAAACAGGCAAAAAGATACATCTGAACTAGCTGGAGGGGAAGTAATTTCTGAAGAGCAGCAGCCCATGCACTGAATTTTTAACATCTAGTTCTGGCACAACATCAAAGCAGAGTACATCATTATCTTCCTTTTCCAGAACAGGAAACTAAGGTACAGAGTATCATCATCATCTTGCCTGAAGTCATCCAAGGCAAAGCTGGGAACAGAGTCCCATCGCCAGAACTCTTGTTTATGGCTTTCTGTGCTGGCTAGCAGCTGTCTTCAGATAGTGGACACACTCTAGAAAGAAATACCATTTTTCTTTTTATTTTCAGATGAGATCCTACTCTAGTGACACTTCAATCTATACAGAAGCCCATAATAATTCCTTCGGTAGCAACACATAAAACTCATTTCCTTTCCAGTTCCCTGATTTGTGGGTTTCTGCTCCAAGGTTCACACCTCTGTTGGCAAACACTGGCACAGCTCAATATTCTGACAGTACAAGGAGCATTCTATGTGAGCTATGGCTGGGAAAAGAAACATATCAAAAAGGACACTCCAGGACAGCCTCCCTTTGCTGGGCAACATGAAATGATGAACAGCATGAGATGCTGGACTTGTCATGCAAATGCCAGGCTTCTACTGAAGATGGACATTTGCATCTTTTTCTGAACTCGCCATTATTTGCGAGTGCGAGCCTTTCTTAAAACATAGATTTAACTTTGACTCTGTACCACCAGGCTGAGAGTGTACCCTGGTCTGGCAGCTGAGAAAAGGAACTCAAATCCCTCCAAATCAGGGGGAAACCAGAATACAGTCACTTGGACATCCTGGTTCAAAAAATAATTCCCAGTGCTTTCCTCTGCTTCAGGGCAACAGTTCAGGGTCTTTCCAAAATGACTGCCAGGATCAACTTCACCGATTTTCATATTTCCAGTAGCAGTGAAAGTACAGAAGTTGGTTTGAAAGTATAAAAGCATTGCTTAATTGAAAAAAACCCCATGTATTTCCTTATAGCAGCTAGCCTAGATGTCAGTAATTACTGGTAAGTAATTGTACCAGAGGCAGAATATTTACAGCACTGTCACTCGACTTTTTATGCAGTGCCTTTCATCTGAAAAAATCCATTTGCATTAAAATTACTTAAGTCTATTTCTCTTTCATATTTAGGTGGCATTCATTACTATCAGAAATTAAAAGATTCTTTGTGGGGCACAAAGTCATCAGTCTACTGTTTGAATTTGGGTTTGTCTAAGTTTATACAGGGTATAGGCTCTAAGGCTGCCTTGGCTATTAACTTCCTGTGATTAGTGGGAGTTGTGTAGCTGATTCTCTTCAAAAGTTTAGACAACTCCTCCTGTTTCTCACGATTTTTTTCCTTCCTGGAGAAAGACAAATCTTCATTATTAACACTTTAGCATTAATTCAGAGAGTACATGCTCAAAGACTTCAGAGATTTCAGCCCTCCCTTGTTTCAGAGCCCCAACAAAGCGAGGTCTGTTTTGCATCTGCACTAAGATCAGGGACTTCTTGTGTGAGCTGGGGAACACTCAATCCCCCTTAAGCACAGGAAAACAAATTTATCACTCAAGTGTTCCTTTAAGTAGCGCACATGTCAAGGGAACCCTTTCAAACACTCAGTCCCAGACTGTAATACTCATCATAGGTCTTAACAGACAGGTTGTGAATGGAGTCTAAAAAATGTTCAGCTTTCGACGTGGCATCCACTGCAATAAATTTCATTATTTAGTGCAGATGCAGTACCTTGCCTGTCTTCTGTGCATGTAATGCTTTTGCCCTTGTCACATTCATCTTGTTCCAAGAAATTTAAGTCAGAACTCAGTGTGTTGGGACAAACTCTGTCCCAACATCCCAGAGAGCCTATGTGCTTGCTTAAAATAGCCAAATCCTCATCCACAGTGTGACAAATACCACCCACCTACCCCAAATAACTCAGCAGAGTGGCGCAGCAGTGAGTCATGCTTGCTCAGGACAGCCAGGCTGCCTCCAGGCTGCCGCTGGCATTGATGGATTTGGAAGCAGAGCTGCAGGGAGCTGCCCCCTCCACATCCAGGAGATGTGCACAGTGAATATAACACTTGGCTGCCTCTCCTCTGCCTTTCTGCAAACTTTGGGAACCCATGAGATCTGTGCTCCCACTCTGTCCTGGTCTATTTGTGCTTCATGCCAGCACAGGGAGATTGGAGGTGCCTCTCCCCCTCTCCTGACTTTCGTCTGACTGCCACAGTCTGGCATGTTTCTTCTTCCTCACTGCCTGTAGGACCACACTCTAAGCTGGCCACTGAAATAACTCAGCACAAAAAGTTTTGGGGGACATCATTTTAACCTGATTTTTTTGGCAGTCTCTGCACTCTTCTGCATTGCTGCAGCCAGAGGGATGGGCAGTTGTGCCTCAAAACTTTGGAAATGCTGCAACTCAGACCCACAGCTGGTTTGTACATACGTCACTATAGCAGTGGCCTGGGATTCTGAAATCAGAATGACACCAGCAACAAAGAGAAAGCCTGACAGTTTTACCCTTAGAATGGTCTAGAAACAGTTTAGTCAATAGGAGAAAGTTTTTAAACCATAGGGAAGGCAAAGATCTTCCTGATCTTACATTTCCCCTCTATCTGTGCAATGAAAGTTTTGGTGCCAGTATGTTTCTAGGTGGAGAACAGAAGAAAACAGATGGGAAAAGACACCTCCTAAAATGCTCCAAAGAGGTCCTGGACAGGGATGAGCAGTAAACTTTATTCTCTGCCTGTACATCTCAAATAGAGCTGCTAAATCAAGAGCCCCTTTTTTGTTAACACATGAAAATCTAAGAAAAAACCCCAAGTTCCTTAAGAGTTAATGTCAGTTTTTCATACAGGCATGGGGTCTGCACATAACAAAAGAGGGAGAAGTGGAAGGAAAGCAGAAAAGAAAGAGAACAGGCCACAACATCCAACACCAAGGACCGTGACTCCACTCACCACGGAACGTAAGAGCAGATAAAATTCTTCTCACTTTACTTATAAGAGAAAGTGGAGCTCTCTCACACACTTCCTCACATTCCTTCCTGCTCTTTTCCACTGAGACTTTTCTTTTTAGTCAGTCATCTTTGTTGTATGTTTCTTTACATTCAAATTGGCTAGTCTTTCAAATTTTGAGGGACTCCTTTGCCAGAGAATTCCTGGGGATATAGCTTTTCTTTGATAAAATCCAGAGTGACTAAATTAACAAAGGACTGACCAAATTAACAAAGACTGACTAAAGATCAGATTCTTTTTTTGAACTGGAAATCCTGCTTTACCAGCAACAGTTTTTAAAGAATCCTATAATAAAATATGCATGCTTACACCTTGTGTTCTGATGTATTATTTCTTTGCAGCTAAGACTCTCAATTTATTAATATCACAATCTATGTGTGTGTCTCATTGGGAATTTGGACCTCAGCCTGTGCACTTCCTACATTTGACCTTAAAAAATCCCAAATGTATAAGTACCTTTAGAACTAATTTTCCCAAACCAATCTGGGTTTTGCACTAGGTGTCTGTGCAGCTCTCAGCTCCATGCAAAGCCCTACAGAAGGAAGGGAGCTGGTGGGGAAAGTGAGACCTGTGGGGTTTCTCTAGGAACTTGCACAGCCAGGAAGACGCTGGATGTCAACAGACTTTTCTGAGTTTAAACGAGGGAGTAACTTCTCTAAGGAGATGTTCACTGAAGCTGTTTTAGCAAGTTAATTTACTTTCCAAAACAATGGGCCAGTTCCTGAGAGACTAAAGTGCTCAAGTGTGTGGGGAAGGGTTGGTGTGTGTTGATGCTGCAGTTTCTTCTGCTGTGTGCTGCTGTTCTCTGGTGGAACAGAATCCAAAGTTTTCCATGACATACTGCACATTGCAGAGGGGGAAACATGTCAGTGCTCTCAGCAATGGCCAGAAACCAAGACATGACAAGTTCCACCTCAGCATGAGGAAGAATTTCTTTATGTTGAAGGTGGCAGAGCACTGGAACTGCTGCCCAGGGAGGTCGTGGAGCCTCCCTCTCTGGGGACATTCCAATCCCACCTGGACTCGTTCCTGTGTCACCTGCTCTGGGTGACCCTGCCTTGGTAGGGGGTTGGACTCAGCAATCTCCAGAGGTGCCTTCCAACCGTAACAACTCTGTGAAAACAGACACCCCAAAACCACAGCAGATTTAACACTGTTCAGGTGTGGAAGTCTGGGAAAGGTTTAGGGTGACATTCACATTCCGTAGACACTACAGATGTCTCTCAGCATCAGTGCCAGGGTGCCAGGAGATGTGTGGCAATGCTATCACCTCCTTGCACACAGCTGAGAGCTGAAAATCCTAAAACAGTGAGTCTTGATGCTGCTGAAAATCCTGATGGCTCAACTCCCATCCGTGTCTGAGAATGACATTGGTAAACAACCTAATTATACACATAACCTTCGAGGTGCTTTAAGCATGCTCATATATTCTCAAAAGCAAACAGATGTAAATGAAACTCGATAATAAACAATAAACCCAAAATATCCTATTTGGCCACACCCACGTATTTCTAGTTTGTGTATATTTATATTGTGGCTTCATGGCAAATGAGCTTTAGCCATAGCAGTTGTCAGTGCTCTCTAGAAGTGTCACTAAATTATGTGTTCACACTGAGACACCCCAAGCATGTTGGATAATGCAACACCAAATGAAAACATTGGGTATTGTGTACTACACCATAACTGTATTTATTTAAAGGGTATAACAAAAAAGGTAGAGTTGAAATTCAAACTCAGTGGAGTGAAAAAAATGAAAGCACTGCCATTGTGGGATATCATAATAGTAATGAACAAGTGAGAATAGAAAGAATTGCTTGATTTATGCCTTTAACAAGCTTAATCACACACAAAGCAAACTACTATCCCTTTTACTCTTTATCTGCAACAATTAGCAGAGCTAATGACTCCTTTTGCTTTCTGTATGAGACAAGATGTGATCCAATCCCCACTGGAGAAGAGTTCACACAATACAAGGAAATGCACAAAGGGAAGGTGATGCCTTTTATCTCCTGGTGTTTATCTGGAGTTATTCTCCCCAAGCCCAGTCAGACACTGTGGTGTATCTCATTATTTGGAAACTGCTTTGGAGCTCCGAACGCAACTGGAGCTTTCATGCTGGCCTTCAAAGGGATTCTTTCATGGCTCTCCCTATAATATCCTGAGAATTACACAGATCTCTTTATAGAAACATATGCAAGGAGCACCATGGGTTTACAAAGACTGACTCCATGAGAAAAATGCATATAAAGTCGACAGAATTACAAAATGAATGAGAGCAGGGAGAGCAGCAGGCATTAAAGAGCTGGGAGTCAGGAAAGCATTTGATAAAGTGCCTCTCAAAATATTATTTCCCATTGACTCAGACATAAATACTGTCACAGGAACTGTCTGAAGGACTGCAAACATGGAATAATAATAGACAAGGGGGTTGTGTCTCATATGTTTCCTATAGAGACAAGGGGTAGTTCTCATTTCATGGAGCTTCTCTACTTGTGATGTGCGAGGGGGAATAAAACAGCTGGTGAATAAAATATGTAGATAACGTTAAGTTGAGAGGAGAGGGTAGAGAGACACAAATGAGAGCAAGAAAAATAATACAAAGAGCTCTGGAGAGCTTAGAAATACAGGCAGGAAATATGTGAGATGCAGCTCTTGGAAAATGGTGCACTAATTTATCAGGGGAGAAATGGCATTCACTGGAGGGAAAAGTATGGAGAGCAATAATGCTGAAAGAAGGAGAGGAGGAAGCCAATGATGCATTTGCAATTTGCCAGAACAAAAAAGGCTGTTAGGGTTTTATGGCACTGTCCTTGCGAAGCAGTGAGCACCAAGTGGAAGATTCCCTTTG
The DNA here is from genome assembly GCA_013400175.1 of Phainopepla nitens. NCBI lineage: Eukaryota > Metazoa > Chordata > Aves > Passeriformes > Bombycillidae > Phainopepla > Phainopepla nitens. The sequence goes on from VXBQ01015612.1 coordinate 133,851, forward strand.
TGCAGCTACGGGGAGGGAAAATTGGGAATACTGATTCTATTGTTCACCAGTGCCTGTTGTGACCAGCCTTCACTTCGAGAAAACTCCTTCTGGGAGTAGAGGCAGGTAAATAGACTTCTCCCACTTCTAATCCAGGCAACACAGAGTTGACACACCCTTCACACCTTGTCCTGAGGTACCCAACATAAGAACTCATCCTTGGCGCTTTGTTTTGGTTTAACTCCTACACTGCTAGAAACTCTGGATTTAGGCTGACATGAAACCCAAAAAAAATGTGCTGAGCTTGTTTCAGGGCATTTTATCACCAGAAAATTACCAACAATTAACAAGGAATTATGAAGAGCAAGGGATCCAGTGGTTAATATGTGTGGAGGGATAAAAGAGCTAAATACATGTCTTCAGTAGATAATCCCAGGGATCACAGTGTGGGTGTAGTAGGTGGGTGGGAAATCTCAAAAAGGGATGGGAAACCTCAAAAAATGAGAGCCTTTGTGCAACTGAACTATTACCAATAAAATATCCCTGCAAAAAGAGAAATGTAGGTTGAGTATTGTGGAATCAACCTCAGCAACAGCCTAAGCAGGCCTATCCAATGAACAATGCAGTAGAAAAGTCTGTAGCAGGCACTGTCCACATGGGATAAACCTTAAAACTGCAGCTGTCAACTGTTATCCTTTCCCTGGAGGAGAGAGATCCAGGATAATTGAAACCAGCTGAGGATCTTTTTCTAGCTCTCTCCCCGCCTTAGTACATGTGGCACTAAATTAAAGATGGCAAATGCCTTTCTGGAACAACTAACTTCTTCAGGAGACAATTCTTGATTTTTAATGGGATTTCTCAGTGAGTGTAAACCACCTAGAGCTCGGTTCACTCCTTTGGCTGCCTGTTGCTGCCTCAAATACTTCATGCAGCCCACAATGGTGGGACCCTCTGAATACCCTATTAGTATTAGTTCTGTTCTTAGATTCAAAATTAAGTGGGATAAGTTGAAGACAAGACCAAATCAGCCATGAAGTCTGTGTTTCTGCTCCTTTTAAAGACCACCTTCACAAGCAGATATCTCTGAATTTGTATTAACAGCCATTGAAGGGGACATGGTGAAAGTAGGTGATTTATCCTTTCTGAGAGTGAAGTCTAACGTAGGGGAAGTTGTCCCTGAAGCAATAAGTGAGATATTTATATTTTAAAGCCTTTGATGTTCTCCAATATCCTCCTGGATAATGACTCAATCCCTTATTAAGAGTTTGTTTGCTTGTGTTTCATGGCTCATGTAAACAAGACGCTGCAGCAAACACCTTCTCTTACTACAGAAATAACCCGAATGATATTCCCAAACTTGCCTGTACCTGGATGCAGACTTTTGGTAATCTCCTAAGCAGATTCCTTCCAGGATTCTCCATGCATCCCAGGCTCTGGGCAACATTCCTTCAGTCAGCAAACAAAGGGCTGAAGCAGTTCTGACATTGTCTACTTTGGCATTTCAATACCATCTCTGGGCTGAGCTGAGCAAGCAAAAGGCAAAGACATGGAGTTATGCAATATTAAAAGAAAGACAAATTATGAGGAACAAATCTCTCTTTTTTTTTTTGGTAACAAAAATGGAACATTTAATTTCCTCTTTGCCTCTAATTGCAAAGTGATGCTTAACAAACACTCCTCTCAAAGCATTAAAATCTATGGCTAGAAAATAGAGCACAGCTGGCAAACTGAGTATTTCTTACTGACACAGATTTATGACCTCATTGGAAATACCTTGGGTAACAACAAAACCAATAAATTATGCCATCAGCAGTATAATTGTCCCCCTGCAACTTCAGTGCTATTAGTCAGCATAGCATCAGCTGTGAGTGAATATTGACCATAGCAAGGCTTCCTTTCAATTACAAAATGAAAGTGGTAACGTCTCCTAATATCATTTTTGTTGCCCTTTTCAAATATAAATGTTCAAGAAGAGCCCCCCATCCTGGACAGGGCTGGGAGAGCCAGAGGGAGGGAACATGCCTAGTGAATCTGTCTTTTACCACACGAACTTAGCTCATCTCCCCACCCACATCTTCCCAACAATTTAAACCCTTTCCAGTGCCAGTTTCTCAGACTTTACATTTGAGAGTTCCTTCAGTATTTTGTGTTGTGTATTGTATGACACTCACCTCCCTCAGGCATTCTATCTCTAACCAGATATGGTGGGGCAGGGTAAATTTTAGGGGTAAAATGCATCCCTCAGCTCATCTTAGCACTGAAATTACTGGAGTACAAATCAGCTTTGCTTGGATGAGTGTCTGGGTCAGGCAGCATCCCTGCAATGCAGATCAGCCTCACCAGCTCCCTAGGAGTGTTGTTGACAGTGTTACTTTTCTCCATATGAGTTTTTTAATCACAAGAACCAGGGTGTCAGAAACCCTGCCTTTCCTTCTGGTTGTGCATTTCCTCACTGCGCTGCCATGGCCCCGCACCAGACACTCTTCCAGCAACATCTGTGACCCAGGGAAGCACCTCTGGGACAGTGGTGCTGTTCCACCTGCCTGAGTGAAACTAGAGACAGGGACACAAAAGTGCATTAACACAGGGGCAATAAGGAGGTGAAACACTACAGCGCAAGCAACCTAAAAATAAAGCTACAACTGGAGTACGGCTAAATGGAGTGCAACCCTGGTTGAGGATGAACCAAACTAGGAAACATTAAATAATGACCTTTGGGCTTTTGGTAGCAGGGAAACAACACAAAGGGCAGAGAGCTCCCTAAGCCAGGAACTAGAAAGGCTGGGCTTTGTTTTTCTGGGCTGGAGCCTTTGCTAGATCAAACACTGGGAGCTGGCAGCCGCAGGGTGAACAGACTGTGTTGGAGCTGCTTTTCATTGAAGTGTCAACAAGCCAGTCTGTTCCCCAGCTCAGAACAATTGTTGCTTTTGCAGTTGCTAGGATCTGGCATCCTCAGAAGGGGCTTTACAGGAGCCTCTAGGAGGGGCACTGGCACTGCTGAAATTCCTCGGGATCAAATGACTCCTTTAGAAACTGCTGTCTAAACTGTGAAAGTGCTCCACAAACAGCAAGAAAAAAAAAAGCTGCAGGAGAAGCCTCCAGGAAAGCATCTCTTGGGCAATGTCCCTTCTCCTGTGCCACCCTGAACTCTGGGAAATCCCATCTTCATCAGTCATTAAGCTGCCTAAGAAAGTTCTCCTGAGAGAGAGGAAGCTCTGAGTTCAAACACATCATATCCAGATCAGGGCAAAGATTTTCATTACAGTTTTCCTCTTAGGGGGTGGGACTAGCTCTGAGGCAATGGTGTGGAGGGGACAAAGTGTCTGTCAAAAAATCCTTTGTTGACATGTCTACCATGCTTCAGTGTTCACCAACACATATTTGGGAACAGGAGGGAAGGACTTGAGGCTAGTGCTAGAATAACCCTGCCCATGGCACTGGTTTGGAAGTGGATGACCTTTAAAGTCCCTTCCAACCCTGACTGTTCTGTGATTAAAATATTTTCACAACTTCTTTTTCCCTTTAACAGCTGTTCAGGGCAGGAGGACATACACTCCTTCCAGGCAGATTGGGTTGTCCTCTGATTTCTAATACGTGGGGTGAAATCCACATTAATTCATCAATACTTTGGAGATGATCAGCATTGCACTTTTGGAAAAAGGGTCAACCTCTCCTAACTCTGTGGCAGAAAAGTGTTGCTGGAATAAGCTGCAGCTGCTCCCTGCCCAGCCCTTCATTACATCCCTCCACCAAAGCTCAGTGTTTTGATTTGGTTCAATAGGCAGGAATTAAACTTTTGAACTGAAGAATGGCCAAGCATTTTGTTTAGGTCAAACGAAACATCCTGACCTTTCCAAACATGCTGCTCCCCGAGCGGCTGAATTAATGAAGCCTGTTTTCTAACGACTTTTTTCCCTTCACTCTGCCTTCCCACCCACCTGCCCTGGCATCATGTTGGTTCCCTGATAGCTAATAAATGGGAAGGAGGAAAGAAGGGAAGGACAAATCAACCTTTGCTTTAAGAGGAGCACTAAAAGTATCTTTCATGCTTGACTGTCAATTTTCAGAAAATCTCTAGGGCTGCATCCCTGAGGACACTATCCCATGACAGCTTGGAATGGAAGAAACTGGTCCATGTATTTTAAAGTTATTAAGATTAGAAAAATGGGTGTATATGCACAAGGACCGGTAGCTGGGAATAAAAATATCCATTTTTTCTTTGTTTCTCCCAAAATGGCAGCATTTCCATTTTTATCATTGTGTGAATCAAATGCCAAAGTATCAGAATTGCCCACTCTGGTCATAACTGTAGCAGACTGGGGATATCTGGGGTCCCTACGACAGAGGTAGGATGAGATAAACCCATGAAGGACATATCTAAAGAATACATTGATCCATCTGCTGTGGACCTTGGAGTGTGGAATCTGGACCAATAACTCAGAAGAGGCTGCTAGAAGGATGTCTCTGATTCTATTTCAATGCTGTGCTGGATGAAAAAATGACCCTTCAGTAATTTGTCCAGAAAATTATCTTGAAAACAGGATCAAAGCATACACTGGTCTCTTTTTCTACTAAATAAATAAATGAAAACAGGATCTTATATGGGAACAAGTCATATCAGTGTAAATCTGGAGAATGATATTGCAAACTGTCCCTCATTTTTAATCTATACATGTTTCGAGGTCCCAGTTGTGTGGATTTCTCCCTTAGAAGAATGGCCAGGCAGGGGTTCAAGAAGTTCCTGATAATTTGCCAGCACAGAGCAACAGGGTTTGCAAACATCTTCCACCATGATCTTACAGAAATTGCTAAGTTCTCCATACTAACTTCTTCCAAAAGGAGATGGAGCTTGGTGGAGTCCCTCAGCTTCGCCTCTTGGGACAGGATGTGGGGGGTTCTTCCAAGAGCCTAAAAGGATGGGAGCTACATGTCCTGTGAGGACAATGTGATACTTAAGCAAGACTTATTCTTATGTTCATGAGCCCCGTGAAGCCTCAGAGAAGGCGAAGACATTATTTGCCACTCAGAGCCAAGTGATTTAACTGATGCACTTTTTTAAAGAGTGTGTGAGATCACATACAATGTGCCTGCAAATACAGAGGCACCCCCTGCACACACAGAGCGTCCAGCACTCTCAGGGCATCCATGGATCCTCACTGCAAAACAGGAGAGCAGAAAAAGCGCCACAGCTCATACAATACTGACACATGCAGGGCACTTTCCAACTGGAAAACTCAAAGCCTTGTGGCACCTGTTGAAAATCTCCAAGGAAGAAAAAGTGTGTTTGTGTTTATCCTTGTAAACATTCCTGAGAACACTATTTTGGCCACACAGCTGAGGGTGACCATACACAACCTTGGCAGAAAAGGAGTTTCTTTCCCAAACATCTGGCTTTCATCTGCACAGACACACTCGGCCAGGCCGTTTATTTTATGAACCCCCACCTGCACCTCTGTGCCTGTGCCTCTCTGCCTGTGTGGGCAAGCAGTGCTGAGTGTCTGCTGTATGTGAAAATATTCAAAAATTAACTTAATTAGTTCCTACTTCCACCTACGGTGCTACAAGGGCAGAGAGACTTCAGTAACTTAGTGAAATGACTGGTGGATTTATACAGGTGTTAGTGAGAGCACAGCTGAGCCCAGGGAAAATATTCACACTGAAAATATTCATAGAGAGTGGCAATCTGATTCTAATGCATCACAAAACCCCTGCTTGTGCAATGGATGCCACTGGGCATTAAAATACCTTATCAAAATCTTAAACACATACCAATTTGTTGCAAGCATCATGCTGGAGAGAAAAAGAGCGTGTTTAATTGTCCACCCCACCCTGCCACCTTTCGGAGCTAAAGCTCAAAAGAGATTAGAAGTGCCTGTATTTGCTGATGCATGTGCAGCCCTTATGTTTTCCTTCCTTTAATTTTATGGGCTTTGGCACTACAGCTGGTTAGTGAGCCCTCTTCCTCTCACTTTAGTTTGCAGATCTCTGGCACAGGCAGGTTTGAACTGCAGGGAGTAGCAAGAGGAGATCTGTGCTGCTGAAATTCATGGCTGCTCCAGGAACCTGCAGCACAGTTCAGATACTCACTGCTCAGTGGAGCCTGAGCACGCACTTCCTGCTAAGCGGGTAGAGAAAGAAGAGTGAAAATAAGCATTGTCATTTCAGCAATTCCTCACACAATTGTTCTTCCTTTGCCTTTTCCAGGCACAGCCCTTCCAGCAGGTACTTGTGCCTTCCTGCTTTGCTCAAAGAGAAGGAAGCAGTTGCCTTTAATGTTGTATGTGCAGGAAACAAATTAAGGCGATATTTTGGAACTTCCAGGTGGTGGTTCCCACTCTCAGGTTCTACTTGGAGAAGCTCCAGAGGGGTCCTCAAGTTCAGCCAGGAGCAGCTCAGAGACACATGGGGTGAGGTTGGGTTGGCAAGTCTGCCTTGCCTTGGGCGAGTCTCTGTGCCTCCCAAACAAAGGATTTATGGAAATTCAGCATGCAGGGCACTGGAAGCTGGCTTGGAAGAACACAAGAAAGAAGCTAACAGAGCTGACTGCGACCTTTCTGGGATTTCCCAATCTTCTTGCCCCAAAAGGAACAGATATTAAAACAGGTCCACCAAGAGGAAGGGAAAGGCAACAGAGAACAGCAAAAAGAGTAAGAGCACACAAAGTATAGGAATTGAACTTACTGGCCTTGGGCAAGTGGGAAACCTGAGAAAACTGGGGATCTCATGCAAGCTCTGTCCAGGTAGGCTCAGGAGTATTTCCAAAATAAACATGGAAAGCATGGGAGCACCATCCTCTGCTCTGGAAGGATGGATGGAGTGAGAAGGAAGCAGTTCAGAAAGGAAGAGCTGGTAGGAACTCAGGAGACAAAATTGTGTCTAGCACCACATGACAACAACATAAAAACTGTTCTGTCATACTTTTACATGGACTGCCCGACATTTCTCCTCGGGCAACAGACTATTTGTAAGGGGTGATGGCACAGACCTTTCTTTGTCTGCTCTCAAATTCAAAAAATCTGAGCTATGATCACTTAAATATATATTTTTTAAGTGACGTACAGCAAAACAGGGAACAAGTTAAACAGAGATCGATTTGTTCATTTAACTGTCCCACCTGTTCCTCCTCCAGGCACATCTCTGGGTGACCTGACTGCACTTTCCAGGAAGAAGTAATTCCCCCAAACTTTGTTCAGTGCTTCTTTCTTGGCAAGAGGGTCTTGTACCTCCCAATCATAGAATCATCTCAAATCAGAGAGAAAAGGGGTTTGAAGCCATGATTACATCCCCAACATAACATGGACTTTGGATATGGAAAACAAAATTTTCATTCATATTTTGATCATTGAGCTAAAGGAACTTCAAAAGTCTTATAAATTTGGCTTCCTATAACACTGATCTTTTGAGCCAAATGGGATAGTCCCCCCATGGGGTGAAAAAAAATAGGAACAAAAGTGGTCTAATATCCAATAAATCTTAAAATTAAGCTGGTTTTGCCATTAGTTTCTCAGATAAGTATGTGTTTGTATTTGCCATTTAAGTAATGGAAAAATCATTTATAATTGATAGTGGCAGCAGTTAAAGAGTGCAAAGAAGATAACGGTGCTAAAATTTTGAGTCTAACTTGATTGTAGCAGGTTGGAATTTCTGTCTTATGTACATATACTCAAAAAAGGAGTTCCTAAAATAACTGTACAGCGGCATGCATTTTAAAGGCAAAACAGAAAAGCAGCAGCCCCAAATCCCACCAACACGAAGTGACCTCTGAACTCTCATCCAGGAAAAAGCTGGAAGAACTGATACTTCTGCACACAAACCAGTTATGTTACTCTGCTGGAAGGTGCTCCCCATGGGACAGTGTGGGCCGGGTACAGCATCCCAAATGCACATCCAAACATTCCCAGTGTGTGGCCCGAAGAGCTGGACAAACCTCTGTGGGAATGTGCAGGTATCTCCCATGCACTGACTGAGGAAGGTGGTCACAGCTGCCCAGCGTGGGTAGCAAGGTAAGTCCAGGCACATGCAATTGCACTGGGGAAAGAAGTTCCTGGGGCTCCTGGGAAATTGCTGTTCTGCTTTCCTGAGCAGGGAGAGCAGCACGAGGCAGCACAGAGAATTTAGAATCAATTAGGCTGGAAATGACTCTTAAGATCACGGAGACCAACCACAGGCAGTACAGAAGCCTCCTGGCACACTGCAGCGTGGGAAGCTGCCTTTCCTCAGGAAGGGCCAAGACACCTCAGGGTCAGCTGGGACAGTGGGCAATGGGTGCCAATCCAAATATAATCCAGCTTTGCCATGGAAAGGACACTGGAAGCCACAACAACCACTAGCCCTGAGTATTGTCTGACATGTGGGAGCAACTTGCTCACTGAGTGTTTTGACCTTCATCAGGCCGTGTACAGGAGGCAATATTTTGTAATCTGCAAGTAAATTGAGCTACTTCTTAGCTCAAGTACAATAGGTCAGTGCCCCACTGCTGAGCATCACACTTCCAGTGCCATCATTTTTCTTTTACCATGACAAAAACGTCCAGAATTTGATTATAGCCGCATCCCGGATGATTGGTGCAATCAGTAACCATAAGCTATGGTTTCAAAGATTAAGAGACACCCTATAAATTATGCACACACAGAACACGGCAGCTGAAACATTTCTAGAAAACAAATCTTAAATCAGACTTGTTTGTACAGCCCCTGGAGATCTCATCCTTCCCCAGAATAAATGAGTAGGGCTAAAGACATCTCTGTGGTTTGCCGGCTGCCAAATCAGTGCGTGTGAGAAGTGAACTTGTGGCTCCTACACTACACTAAATTTGGGAGCACGGGTTTTGCAATATAAATATTTTGAGAAAAGAACAACTATCTCAATGCTAAAATAATATAACTTCAGTCTGGGCTGAGGAACTGATAGAGGAAATTTTGCCACGTGAAACCCAACAGTGCCACGATACACTTATAAACAGAACTAGTCTGGTTTAAAAGACATATCCCAAACACTAAACAAAAGTTACCTCACATATAAACAGGGACAAAAAATAAATGTAGGGAGTCATGAGTTCCACTTTGAGGAAAGATGAGCTGGCTAATGTAAAGAAAGCATTGCCTTTGCTCAGATTGGCACAATGCCATTTATGACCTCATTTAAACAAAAAAAAATCAAAAATACCCTCTACAGTTCATACGTTTTTCTGAGTCATGGAGATAAACCAAATGAAGTTAACTGGAGTAGCCTTTAGAATAGCCAACCTGAGCATGGTTTTTCCTTCCCCAGAGGTTTCCCTGATGTCCCTTCTGCCAACTAAAGCCAGCATATCTGCACAGGCCCAGGTGAGTGGTGCTGCCACCGGGCCAAATTCTTCTCCTTTCTCCTCCAGACCCAGACTGGGGACTCCACAGAGGTATTCAGGGGTCAGGGAAGTTTCCCTGCTATTAAAAGTTGCCCTCAAAATCAAACCTGAAGCTTTTGATGTCTTTGTTCTACATTGCAAACCAATAAAGGGGACAATAATAATTAACCCTGCATTTCAAATGTTAATTACAGAGCCATAGGTCTGATAATAAAAAGTATATTTCCAGTGAACTTTAATTAACCTCAAAGCCTTGCCTTATTCTACTTTTAGACTTATTACTAGACAGTAGAAAAATTTATGATATTTGTATTTGAAACACAAGTGTAGTCTAAGGACAGATGAGTTGTAAGATAAAGGAACCATCAGTTTGCCACTAAAATATTTTGCTTGAATACACAGTTATACCATATTACTCAGTACGTTTGAGTTATTATCTACTAATTTTGCTTATACTTAAACACACATAGAACAGCTCTTGGGAGCATCACACATGATGAGACTGTAATATATATATATATATATGTATTTATTTATTTAAATCTTATGTACATGGGGGCAGCTCAGGTTAATTGAATGCTGATTAGTGTTCAGTTTGGCTGAATGCTTCAGACAGATCTACATTCATGACTTCTAGGGTGAAAATTCATCTTGCTCTCACTAGCTGTTTCCTAATCAGCTGACTGCCCAATTCTCCTGATTGCTCCCTCTGACCACACCATGGCTGGCTGCATCCTTTTGCCTCCCAATCACACTAATTGAGTGCCTAGTCAAAAATATTCCAGGTTTCAGTGCTCTGCTCACAGCTAATTGCACCCTAATGTATAATTTTGGCTGAGCATTCAGTGTGCATTTCCAGGACAGGCACAGTATTTTTAGGAGGCACTTGAATTAGAGGATTAGTAGAAATAATCTGCATGAAGGCACCACGTGTGGTCCCATGATCCTACAAAACCTGAGAGACAGCAATTAACTTAGGGTTTGTCCAAGAGCTTCAGTAGAGAGCACAGCTGGGCCTGTATAAGAAATCACAGTGTTTCAAACAAAATTCACCAGTCCAGTTCTGTGCCAAACTAGCATTCATTCATAGAAAACTGCTGGCCTCTCCCACTTACCAAAATAAGGTTCTGTTGGAGCCCCACCATGTCCCCCATGCTCTCCATGTGATATCCAAAATGAGAGTTATTAGGAGCCAACAAGATTTAATACATAAATTTAAAAGCAGGGTATCAAGGAGTGACTCTGCTGCCACTAAACATTAAAATAACACCGTGTGTACAATTTGCACAAACAGCAGGGAGCAAGCTGAATAGTGCTGGGAAACTTACCTTTGTCAAGAAAAGTATCTGTAGTCAGAGGATGGAAATTAATTTGGGAAAGCGCATTCTAGTCAACACTTTGTTTGCATTATGTGGTGCTAGAGCAAATTAAGCACCATGTAAAGTTTACCCAAGGTTGTTAAAGGTTTGTTTGCTGCCCAGAAATTAGTTTCTTAACACTAACCATTTCTGACAAATCAAGGAAATTCAGCATGTAAAAACAGCAAGCAATTTGCTTACTGAAAAAATGTATCGTCCTATATTTAGAGATTTACCTACAGTTTTGTTCCAGATCTACTTTTAAAGGCATAGAATTTTGCAGATCTGACCTTATTCCAGATGACTTTGGAGAACCGGAAGCACATCACAGAGACCATGTGCTTAGAAAGCAGAAAAACTCAAAATGTGAAGAGCAGAATTTCTGTGGAGTTTTCCCAAGAGATTGCCTTGTGTTATCCTGCACCTGGTGTAAGCCCAGAGACTCCACCTGCACACTCAGAGATGGAACTCCCTGAACCCCTCCCTGCAATACTCAGAATATTTCTTCATTTTCACAGACTCATTAAATTAATGTCAGTAACAACAATACCAATAATGTTCTGCTAATAGGTCTTCACACAATTTGAAGGGACAGCAGAGGGCATATGTGGTCTTACTATCAAGAAAGAGCTATTTGAGAGCAAGTTTTCAGAAGTAGAAACTTTAGCATCTTCTGTGATAACAAGCATTGGAAGAAAAGAGCTGCTCTTGTCTGCTAATTATAACTTGTAACAATGGTAGGGCTCACTGTGAAGGTGCTGTTAGAAACTGTACAGCCTAACCAGCTCCATGAATCCAACAGGAGGTCAAAAGCAATATAATAATTGGAATTCTTGTCATTCTGAGATAATTTAGGAGCACCTCATCTTAGCTAACACGTCCCATGCTCAGGCAGGGCCTTTGCCTGAGCTCCCAGCTGATGGAGATGGATGAGAGTCTCTGCATCCACTGGATATCAGCCCTGTTCAAGGCTCCTGCTGCAGAATTTTGGCCAAGAATCAGGGATTTTAAAGCTTTCCACTGGTGCTGGTATGTTCAGAGAGAGGCTGTAGCATCCCTGTGTTTTGTCCCATTTCCAGATGCCATGATTTAGACCTGTGAAATTCTTCCAGCACAAGTGCTTTGCTAAGCTGAGGGCTTGACACAAAGGAGAGGGACCTGGCAGGCCTGAGTGGGGGAAAGTATTTGTAAATAATAGAACACAGTAATTTATTTTTTTCTTTTTACTTCCTATGGCACTTCCCATTGGATAAGTGCTGCACTACCTTCAGGGTCCAGTGTACAAGTGGAAGTAGCAGCAGCTTTGAGAGCACATTTAAAATGCAGTCTCTGTATTTGTCCATCTCTCCAGGTGGAGGTGCAGGTGCTGTCAAGCACCACGTTGCTATGGCTACTCCTGGAGCACTACCTGAGCTCACTGCGTGCCAAAATCAGCCCAGGAGGAGCCTGTGAGAACAGCAGTCAACACAGTTAATGCAAGACAGAGGCACTCTCATCCACCATCCACAGCAAACACACTTTGGGCAGGTGATGGTTTGGGATTTGCACTCCTAGAAGCACCTCTTGGGAAAAAAAAATTAAAAAGCTGCAAGACTTGCTTCACTTTTATTCCAGTTCAGTTTCAGGCAGTTACAAAGAGCCAGGCCCAAGATGAATGCAGGATGCCAGGCTGGGTGAGCCAACAATCATGGGCCAGGAGGATCATTAACAATGCTCAGGTGTACAGCTCCTGGTATGAGCATTTTCTGCTATTCACATTCTTTTTTAAAGTTCTGTGTTTTTCACCATGCACTGCCTGATCTGTTTTGCTTTCAGCTGCCCACAGGCATTCAAAAATGAAAACAACAGTTATGGATCTGAAACCTGTACTGCCCGGATTCAGACTGAAAACACTATTTTCAGGGTGTGAAAATAACATTTTCAATTGTCAGATTGGCAGGACATGTATGCACAAACATTCATAGAATCACAAATGGGTTGGAAGGGACCTTAGAAATCATCTAATTCCACACCTTGCCATGGGCAGGGACACTTCCCACTATCTCAGGTTGCTCAGAGCCCCATCCAGCCTGGTCTTGGACACTGCCAGAGATCCAGGGGCAGCCACAACTTCTCTGAAAAACCTGTGCCTCACTATCCTTAGGAAGAACTTCTTCCTAACATCTAACCTAACCCTACTCTCCTTCAAATTGAAGCCATTCAAATGATAAAAATGATTTAAAAATCAATAACTCTTGTTAAAAGGTGATATGCAGATAAAGCCATTACATAAAGCAGTTAGTGAAATATGAACATATACAAATAAATAAAATGGGAAAGCTGTAGACTGTGCTATGACTCTACCTTGTCTTTACTCAAGCCAGTCAAGAAATTACCAAGGTGTTGAGAAAATGTTGTCATTGCTGCTGCAATTTCTATGAGCACCAGTAAGTGAAGAAATTATTATTTGACTGGAAAATCCAAACTACAATTCACAAACGTTCACAAAGACAACCCTCTCCCGAAAGGAGTGGGAACTTTCCTGGTCTCCTGTAGACACAAACACATGGCAAGAACTCACACTTTTCAGAACAGAATGAGACACCTGACATTATCCAAGTACATCCCTGCCTTCCTTTCCTACCTGATTCCCACAATGGTTTCCTGAGATGTGTCATGAGTTCATTGAACTGCCCTCTCCTAGAACATATGATTCCATCTGGTGTTATATACAGCTTATATTTTATTAGTTATTTCTCTGATGGAATAAAAATACTCATTATATTGTTGTAGAATGCTGTTACAGTGTTTGTGTTGTCCTTGGTTACACCACAGCAAGTAGGATTTAAAAGATAAGAGGCTTTCAGTGCATTATTGCTCTGAAGATAACCATTGCTGTAATGATTTCTGTTACATTTATCCCTAGAAGCACCACCAAGATGGTACTAGGCAGTTTTGAAATCCACAGTATGAGATTTGTAAGAGACTTTTTTCCCACCCTAGCACATGAAGCAAAGGCAGACAGGCAACTTAGACAAAGAAACTAATGTAGCTTCCCCAAGGAATGATCTCTGCAGGGATAAAATCACATCTCCTGGCTCACCTGAAGTCCTCATCCACTAAACTGTGCATCATCTCTGCTCCTGCTTTGCATCTTGTATTACTTCTAGTAACTTCTCCACAGAAGACATTTATTTGGCCTTTCAGGTTACATCAAACAGCATGGAAGGTACAGATCTGTACCACAGAAACATCAGGCTTATTTGGCCATCAAAGGGTGTAAAAATTTTCAGAGAGGCTCCAGTGCAGTCACTGGAGGAGGGATGAAGAGAAATAGTGTGCATTAAATAAATCTGCATGAGGAGAAGTCATGTGTCTCTCTGCAAATCTGTGTTTCAGTGCTGCCTCGTTCATTCCTCTTTCCAGATGCAAATCAAGTTCTCAGTATAACCCAAAATGCTGGGGGCAAAATTCAGTCCTCCCCTGCCCACCAACAGGCTTGGTGATGATTTGAATGAAGCTGTTTTGGCAATATTAACAAGGTGATATTCACCTGCGCAAGAATCCACTTTCAGAATTTATTAAACTTTAATGGAGGTCAGTGGGATATGGGTTCCCCACTCACAGGAACCCACAGTTCCTGAGGAACTCTCATGTCCCTGTGTCCAAAAATCCCCAGCTCTAAAAAGACAGCAATACCTTTGCACTTTGCTGTAAAGCAAGTAACAGTGCACAAAAGTATTATCTAAGTGCAAGCCTGACCCAGAAAATCAGAGGCAGTTTTAAAACAGATGCATCTGTCTCCAGTGAGTCCATGTGCCTGTGCACAAGGGCATGAGTGTTTCAACAACCATCTTGGTGCATTTTTATGGATGGCAAAGTACAATTTCAACTGGGTCTTACTGAATGTTGAGAAAAAATTATGAGATATTTTTGCACGTCTTAAGGACATACTCTTCACTTGGTGTGCAAGTGCAGTTTTCACTAACCCTGTGAAAACTGCTCAGGATAGAAAGATAGTGAGAGAACTCGACAGAAAATATTTTTCCTCACAGGATGAATCAGACTTTAAATTTGGTGATGAAAATAAAAGGAGCCTGTGGAAAAGATCAGAATAATTACATTCTTTGTCATCAAAGAGCGTAAGTGAGGTTGCAACTCTCCTGGAGTGAGAACAATCTCAAAAGCATATTACAGAAAAGAATGGGATTTCCACAAGATTTCATGGGTGGCCAGACACCTGTTCCCCTGAAGGGAAGATGACCTGAACATCTGCAGAAAAATCCCCCAACAGGCTCTTGTGTTGAGGAGCAGGTGCCATGAGAAGGATGCGAGGGTCATGCAGGAGAGTGCACTCAACTCCTGCTCCTGTTTCCTGGTAGGATACAGAGGAGGCTCACACCATGATGGAGCAGAAAGATGAGCACTCTCACCACTGAATAGGGGACTAAGTATTTTTTTTGTTCATAGGTGACGATATGAAGTCAGGGGTTATAAGTTAGGAAATCATACAACTTGAATGGTGGCTGAGGGAATTAATGTGACAGAAAAGTGGCCAAAAGGTGATTGAGCCCTTGTTTGTTGTCTTTGTTCAATAACGAGCTCATGAAATAAAGTTTAAATCACAGATTACACTGTCCTGTAAATATGAGAGATCTGAAAGGACCCCGACAGTCGGTGAAAAAGATCAGGCTGCAAAAATTTGCAGTTCTTCAACTCTTTCCCTTCATGGCTGTGGCTTTTTGGAGTCAGAAGGGATGGGACAACTTTGCTGTGGAGGGTCAGTGTTCTCTGCTGGTTCTCCCTGCATTGCACATGGAAAGCTCCTCCTCCTGTTACAGCAGCTTCTTTGTGTTTCATATTTATAGCAATCTCCTTCTGCTCAATTCACGGCATGGATCCCAGATGGTTGAACAGCCAGAACCCTGCTTTGCTGGATGGTCACAACCAAAACCACATAAGAAGACCAAATTTCTTGTATGCTGAAAGAGGTGGTTGTTGGTCCTCTCCAGAAACCAGCACAGGAAGTGCCTCTTCAGCTTTGTTCTTTTCCCACTGAGTTTCCCTTTTCCCAGGAGTGTTGTTAATCTGATTATCCCATACATTATAGTGATGCAGATTAAGACTGAACATACATTTTCATATGCCTATCATTTAACATCTAGTAAAAAAAAAATGCTCAGAAGTATTTATTAAAATGACTTGTACATTTTACAAAATATCTGTATCAATTAATTGCTAATAAGTAGTTCAAAGCTGACTCAGAGCTGAATTAATAATTTAACACTCATAACTTATTCAATTAATTCCATCTCTCTGCTTTTTTTTTTCTGGAATGACTTCTCAGGAGTTATCCTATCTTTGTGTCCAGGCAAGGATCTTCAAGTCTGTCATTTCAAATTAAAATCTTTCCCTCTCCTGAAATGTTATTACTTCACAAGATTGACCTTATACAATTTATTGCAACTATTTCATACTAAAAATTCAAGTACTGTTGAGAATTATGATGAGAGAAATATATCTGCTATTTTCATGAGAGTTGAGAGTCATTCTTCTCATTTTTATTTAAAAAACCCTCTCAAACTCTGCATTTTTCAGGGACAGGGAAGGCAGAGGGAACAGGTTATTATACTGACTATTGGAATTTGGGAACCTATCACAGCTTTCCCTCTCTGGCACAAAGAATTGACTGAGGCAGCATCACATTGGAAAAAACAGACGCCTGTGAGATTACTGCATTTGCAAAAAGATGTACACAGCATTTTAGACACCATAGTGATTTGTTTTTTCCCCTTCTCACTGCAGGGGAATAATGACACAATCAAAAGTACACTGAAAGCACTGAAAGCCTTTGAGTCCTTTCAGTTAAATTCAGAGGGCTGAGATGCCAATAAATAGAATTGCTTGGCAAACATTGACACTTTAAGGACAGACACTATATAAATGCTGAGTACTCTGTGTGTACCCAGCTTTACATTGAAGATTTAAAAATGTTTTTGTTTCTTTAGCTGATCCTCAGTAGAGCATCAGTAGAGAGAAAACAAATCTTAAAATGGAGAAAGAGGGAGAGAAGTAACAAAAACAGTGACCTTTATGTAATGCACCCAAAGGACACCATGACAAGATCCACAGATGAGCAATCTGTGACCCCTGTGGCTTCAATCCAGGCTGAAGCCTCACTGATCACAAATAAAGCTGGGAGATTCAAACACAGAACTTGCTTCCAAATGAAAAGAAAATAGCAGCCATCATTCCTGGTTCTTTTCATTTCTCCCCAGTGAAGACGGCTGATCAGCATAATGCTTTCTCTGCTTTTCTAGAGCTTTAATATTTGTATAATGCCACTAACTTGGGAAGAGACTGTGCTTTGATGCTGTCTCTGTTAATTATTTTAATGAAATTTGAATTAACACTTTGCTCATTAAATATTTCTAGAGATAAACTTGAAGCATGGAATTTGAAGGTAGTTTTCTCTGAAGACCAGGGCAAATGCATCCAAGGTTTTTATGACACTGCCTGGGATACAGGACTGAAGATCAACTGGCAGCAGTATAGTGGAACTGTAAAGGAAATTATTTTTTCTTTCAGAACCTCTGTTTCAACATGTGAAATGAAAACTAATGACAGTAGTACCTTCTTTTGTGACTTGGTAACTCAAGTTTAAAACCTGGAAATTGTTAAGTGTCATACCTGGATCCACTGTGAGAGAGCTCCTGTCTGGCATTTTGGGCTTGTCCCATTTATAATTGCTTAATTTTGAAATATTTACTGATTAACAGTAAACATTCAGCTCTTCAGATAATTAGGATGTTGTCATATCTTCTGGTACAAGAATTATAAACTTCACAGCCTATAGATAACTTGTACTATTTTAAAAATAAATACATAATTCACAAGCAATAGCACAAAGCATAAAGTATATATTACCTGCCTTCCCTAAGTGTATTTCAGCTACAAAAAATCAAAGAAAAATAGGAATTATTCAAAAACCTGGGAGGCTGGCACCTACCACTCCACTGCTTACTAGAGCAGGAAAGAACTCCCTCCAGCCTTGCAGGGAGCGGGAGTCACCAGTTACTGCATTGCAGCTCTAGTCCTCGAGCACTGCACAGCCCCCGAAAGCCAGCACAGGAAACATGGGCCAGGCAAGAGGCTGCACTCAGAGCCAGCCACATCGACCTGGGAGTGAGGAGAGAGAGAAAACCCCTTTTCAGAGCTGCAACAACTTCCTTTCATTTATCCTTCTCCCTGGCAGGGAAAGACAGCAGAGCAGCGCTTGCGAGATCCAAGCAGGTCTCGCTCACAGTTTGGAGCTCTCTGAGCAGCACTGCTTTCTCCTGGAGGATCAGTCAAGCCCAGAACCACCAAGAAAACATGATCAGGTTAAGCTGCAGAATGATTTATGTTTATACACATCTGGTGGGTGGGTATGTTCTCATAAAAAATCTGTGTGGTTGATCAAATGTGCCTGTGATGGGTTATAAAATGTAACCGCTGATTGCAGCAACTCGGAAACGAAACTTCGCAGGTCTTTAAAATTAACTGAAGTCCCACTACAGCAAAGTGGTTAATTATTTCTATGTCATTAAGCAGGGATTTTGTCAGCATGCAGAGACCTGAATTCTCCAGTAACCACAGACTGATTTCAGTGCAAGCTGGGCACCACAATCTCTCTGATGTACCAGAGAACCTGAAGGTATTTACAACCTAAACAGGCAGCAAACTGAGAAGGGTAGGGAATAGCAGTCTTCATTGCATCTTAATTCATTAATAAAAGCTTTAAAAAACAAACAAACAAACAAACAAAAACCCCAAAACCAAACCAAAAAACCCAAAAGAAACTGGAAGGCAAAGGGGAGCTTGGGTTTGGAAGTGCCCAGCTGGAACACTGTGCTGTGCCTGCAAGGCAGAAAGGAAAGACATTAAGAAGCACAAAGTGGCTCAGGGATGAGGCAAGACCACGCTCCACATTGCTGTTCCTTTAACTCCAGAGGAACACAGAGGAAGCTGGGTGAAGGTAGCCAGGAGGAGGGATACAGAACACTGGAGCACTGATCAGGTCAGGGCTCTGATGGACAGGACTTTGCAGAAGGGCTAAAGAACAGCAACTGTGGATAGGCTGCTGTGGTGAAGAGGGGTTGAACATTTCAGGACAGAGTGGAGGGGAAAAAAGAAAGACAAAGCAGTTGACTCTTTATTCCCTAGTGCACAAAGGGTTAAAAAATAAAGAGAAGGGAGATGAACTTTTGGAACACTCCAGTGGCTTGGATTCTGTTCAAGGCTTGGATCAACCCATCCCAACTTGAAAAAACAGGACAATGGTGTCCACTTGGCTCAGCTGCAGGCTCTATGGATTTTTATTACCAATGGCTGGAGTTCAAGACAAGTGAATTGTAAATAAGGAGAAATGAAACACAATAAAATAGTCTCCAGAGATTTACCTAGAAAACATCTGGAGTTTTGGCACTAACATATAGAAATCTATACCAATGGGAATGCAACATCTTACTGTGAAGAGCAGTAAGAAATAGCACAGATAAATGAGAAGTTAAGGCCTCATATATATCACAGTATTTCAGCTCCTTTCGGTTGTGCGAGTTTCCAATACTCTGAAGTCCTGCCAAATATTTCATTGTTACCTTATTAGATGTTCTTGGTTTACTACCTCTTGCTTTGTAAAGCACTGATTTAGTGTCAGTCAATTTAATTTTTAAAAACACAACCAGATGTCCTGTTCATTTAGCATATGAGAAAACCACATCGGAAACATGTGTTTTTATGCATTCCATCAGAGACATCAAGATTTCTTTTTCTTGCTAAAACAGTCTCACTCCTGAAACAAGTCCCCCTTTTATCTTGGACATCAAATGCCACATTGGCATGCAACACTGTTCTGATCTTTGCAAGTTTTCCTTAGTGCTCGTGTTTAGACAAATGATCTTTAATTTGGGGTTCATCTCCTGGATTCCCATAGAGCTTTTCATTTCTTTTACAATGGTGACATCATTGTTTGCAATTCTGGACTGACCTGGCTCGCTCTCTTTGGTGGCAGGCAAAGCACTTGAGGCCAGGGGCCCTCACAGAGCTGGAGGTAGCCAAGCATAAGGGAATGCTCCAAACCAACTCACATTGTTTAGGGAAAAGGGTTTCAGCACTGTCAGCACAACGACGTCGGGAGCAAAGGTTAAGGAACCTCCCAAAATTCAGTCTGGGTGGTGCTCAGCTCAGCAGGGACGTGCATCTCCTCCCAGTCAATGTTTAGCTGGCTCCATCCTCCTTTTGCCTGGGGGGTGCAATATCATCCTGTTCAAATTCTGCACCCAATGCAGAGAAAGTGTAAATAAAATTATCTCCACACTGCTGCAACTTAGACATCTGTTGCTTCCCGATGTATTTTTCAAAGACTAACACACATCTGTGATTAGCAACTCCTCTGGAACGGCAGTGAGTCTGGAGGTTACTCCAAGTTGAGAGCTGCTTTTGTTTGTGGTTGTGCTCTTTCCTTGGCCATCTGGGGATTATTTCGATGATTTGTAGCCCCACACTTTTATTGCCTTCCAAAAGAGTAATTCTGCATTTGGCTAAACCTGTAAGCTTTCTTTCTGAATAATTTGGTCAAGAACAACTAAGCCTGGATGCTGCTTATTGTGTCAGCACCACAGGACATATGAGTCTTTCTGTAGATGTTTACACTAACCAGAACCAAGCTGGGAACACAAAAACACCAAGGTGAACACAGACTCTCACCCTGCCTGATGTTAGCACTGAGGCATCTCTATGCCTCTGTCTTATTTTAGTGATCTATTTCTGCTGTCTACAAAGACAATACTCTCCAGAAGATCCCCCCAGCCTGAGGGGGAGCCCAGCAGCCTTTATGCCCAGAACTCAAACTCTGGGCCTACCTAACACAAGGGCAATCATTTCTGGGAATCACACCATGACTGAGAACTAAAATGCTCCTCCAAAATCTGGCTTTGATGACTACAAACCCAAAATTCCATCTGAATCAATAGCCCAGATGTCCCAGGCGCAGCTAGGAAGAAAGCCAGGACTTAAGTCTGGGTTGATACTTGTACCAATCCTCTGTGAACACAAGCCCTGCCCTCATAAAAGTGAGCTCAGACAAATCTCAGATGTTGCTGAGCAAACCTACAGGAGAGTCTCTGTGTCACTGTGCAGCCCCAGAGCTCTCCGTAGCTTAAATTTTCTCCCACAAAGTTCATAATATTTTTCTTCTTCCATTAGTAACACTTCTAGCACAGGACTGGGGGAATGGCTTCAAAATGAAGAAGAGGAGATTTGGATCAGATATTGAGAAAAAATTGTTCCCTATGAGTATGCTGAGGCCCTGGCAGAGGTTGCCCAGAGAAGCTGTGGCTGCCTCATGCTTGCAAATCTCCAAGGGCAGGCTGGATGGAGCTCTGGAACAACCTGGGATGGTGGAAGGTGTCCCTGCCCATGGCAAGGGAGTTGGAATGAGATTATATTTAAGGTCTCTTCCAACCCAAGCCATTCTATGATTCTGTGATTCTATGATTTCCTCTCAAGTTCTTCATAAATCACAGGCTGTGGCAATGGCAGCCACCATATAAACCTTGAGCTCTTGGACTGGCACAAAAGAGCCAAGGAGGTTCAGGCCTCTCTTATGGATCAGCTTCCTCTACAGACCCCATTCCAACACACAAAGGATGTTGGTTAAGAATGAACAGCAAGAATAGATTGTTCCCCTTAATTGTGCCTTGTTCATGCCCCAGATGTTGCAATCACTGTGTCCAACATGAGCCAGGAGAAGTGACTGGGATGCCAGATAGAGGGTACTGCCATGCTGCCCAAAACTGAATGCAATGCTGGATGACCAGCCTCTATCCCAGTTTTTGTGCTGCACCACATGTGAAGAGAAGGCATGCCTACTGGTGCCTGCTGTGAAAGCTGGAGACCTTGGGAGAGCAGAAGACCTTGACACTTGCACACTGCTGCCTGACCAACAGCCTCACAAACAGCCCAGCATAAAAGCTGTTTGCACACCAATCATTTACCACAAATTCCCCAGAGATTCCAGAGCCTGCTGCACCCCTGCACTGGTGCAAAGGGGTCTGGCTAAAAGTCCATCAGCTGCAGTTACAGAAACAGAAGCAGAAATCTGAATCTCATGTTCAACCACTTAAACAATCATGGACTCTTTGATTCTGTAATTACTGGACAGAGCCATCACTTTCTTCCCATTTTCCAACCACCAATTAACCAGAGCCTCTTATATGCATCATAATAAAAACCCCTTTCTTTTAGTGATCATGCAAAAATGAGAATGTAGACAATGTAATCATGTTAGAAATGGTATTCAATTAATAGTTAGCTAAAAATTATTCAAATGGTGATTCAGGGACTGAATAATAAATGGGAAATAGACCAGTTAAGCAAATTGATAGGCTAATGGCTGCAATGCAACAAAGTGAGCCCAATGATAATTTGATAAATTAATAGAAAGCTTCTAGGTGGGCTGACACATAAGGAGCAGGGGAAATAGAGAGGTATGGATAATTGACATTCTAAAATCAGAATACAGCTCTGTCAGGAGACAAAAGGAGGGCTTTGAGCAAGCAGAGCCTATGGAAATCAGATGTCACCCTCTGACATTTCACAGAGCTCTACAGGGATGTTTCAATCACATTGCTCTGACCACTGCATCAAGTACATGCTCGCTTTAAATACAAGAAGGAAGTTTCTGATATGAAAAAACACATATCCAAAATCTAAATAAGAACAGAAGCTGTCCAGAGGAACTGACAGGAATTAACATAGTTTAGAAAATGAGCATTTTGCTTTGAAAAAAGCAGCATGGGCGAGCTGGGGACGAGCTGTGCCACTGAAACAACTGCCGCAGTAGCCTCAGCAGTCATGGAATACATCCTCAGTGCAAAAAGACAAAAATAACATTGTATCCATGAGTTAGTTGCCAAATTATGCCCGTGCACCCCAGCATGTCAGCCCTAAGTCAGTCTTATAAAGGAATACAATTTCCACACCAGGATACCATTTCTTATGACTTCCTATTAAGAATCTTGTTTTGGTGTTTGATCTCAGCGAGATTGTCACCTCTTGAGGAAACAATCCAGTGTTTCACCCCCAGGCCAAAGTTATAAGCATCTGGAAATGGTAGAATGACAATATTAATTTTGCCTGAAAAACACCTTTGCTAAGTGAAGCCTTTATATATAACAGAAACACAAAACTGTAAAGGAACAACAACAGGGTGGATGCCCTCATCCCTTTTTCCCAGGGGTTAGAAATCCCTCTTTTTCTGTCCCTCAGTTTTTCCATTTGCTCAGCTCCATTAGGATTGCCAATTGAACACAGCCATCCCCCTAAACTCCTCTCCACTGAAAAGCATTACATTATATGATATAATAACTCTAAACGTGGGTTGTTTTTTTTCACTACAATAAGATGCCCCGAGCTGCTGGTGCACTATGACAGAGGACTATAATCCCCGTCTTGTTCAGAGCGAGGAGGGGAAGGAAAGGACCTGCTCCAGGCTCCAAGTGACAGTAACAGAAAGTTAATAGGTGGCAGCACAAAACTTCCAAACCAGCAAAAAAAACCCTGCAAAACCAGCAAAACAAGAAAGTCAGTTCCTCTCATATCATGGTTTCTTCAGCCTGCCTATTACCTTTGAATAACAGAGGTCCTATTCATTGAGCTGGGGCAAAGCAGCCTTTGCACTGAGTGGTCCTTGCAGAAATACAGAACAGTGCGGCATTTTGTGGCTTGGAAAACTGGTTGGTTTACTTATAATATGCTTATGTAGCCATAAATTCTCATCAGGAATTATCCCGAAATTGCAGCGTGTTTTCCAGGGTCATCATGTTACATGAAATGTTCAGGCCCGCCTGGGGCAGGGTAATATGTAAGAAACACAGATATGCCTCAAAGCAAAACAATAAAAGGAGGCTTTTTGCTGGCTCCCAGGATTCTTGGTGTTGTTGGGTTTTAGCACACATTCACTTTTTATACCTCCTTTTATTTCTAAGGATATTTTAAAAGGTCTCTGAATGCTTTCCAGAGGCCATTTCTTACTTTTAAGTTACGTTTAAGATTCAGCCCTACTAAAACATGAGCATTATTTTTTAACTTTAAGAATAGTGTACCAGTGACACACATGGAGATTTGGACTGGCAAGTTAAGGGAGTCCACAAAAGTATTTCAGTGCTGAGCCACACAGCTTTCACTGTCTGCCTAAGGCTTTCCAGAAACCAAAAGTTTTCCTGAAGAGCCTCTTACCCAGCAATTTTACCCGGCACAAAGAGCAGATCAGACCTTTGTGGGTGCTGTTCTGCTGCAGAATTTTCTACTTTTTCAGCACTGCAGAGCCAAGATCATCAACTCTGCTTTCAGTTCCTGCCATTTACTTGATAATATATGTAATTAAATGGCATATCATCATAATTGTTTTTAAACGAAACAGATTTTCTGGAGGGGTTCAGGTTATGATTTAAGAGTTGGAAATTCCAGCTGAGACAGATGTGCATAATGATGGATTTGTTACCAGTGTAAAATTTTGCCCTTTTATAAGCAAGGTTCTGAGCGCTTGGTGTGAACCAGGGCCTGACATGAAGAATGGGAAAAGTCTAAAATTCAGCCTGTGGTCATGGCAGATCAGGGGAAGTCACAGGGCTAAAATCCACAGTTAGAAACCAGTCTCTTCATCTGATCTTAAATCTAAGCAGCCACTTCAAAAAGAGGTTTTCTCACAGTAGTTAAGCATCTCTGAACTTTGTACACACCTCAAAAAAGGGAAGGGATGCAAAAAACCCCAGACAGTGGGAAATGGCTTAGCTGTGCTGCTCCTACTTACTAATTTCAATTCAATTGATAATACAAAACAAGCCTGCAGAGCATCCTTCTCACAACTCAAAGCAAACGAATCCAAATGCAGCCCACTGTTGAATGTACATGCTCTGACAAAAATTTAGTTTGCCATGAAAACAAGAATGCCACCTACCCACATAACACAGTAATAAATGTTCTTCCTGCCCTGTGTGTTAAAAGCTGCAAAATACATAAGCACACACACATACATGCAACTACTACTCCACAAGAAACAGCTCAGAGCTTTTGTTTCAGTTTCCATTTCTAGACAAGGATCAGGTAAGGATCTGTTTTCAGTCTGAACGATCACATCCTTCTGGTTTTTACCCCCAAGCAGGTTTTATCCCCAAGCTGGATACTGGATGTCAAATATAGCAAGAGCAGAATTGAAATGAATGCAATCAGACTCAGAAATCTTTTAACGAACGTTCTTTGTGGAAGAATGAAATATCCTGCTACCCCTCTATCAACAAGGAACACATAAAAAACAAGCAAAATGAAATTGGACCTCTAATACAATTGGTAGAGTTACTGCTGTCCATGGACTTCTGTAATAAGGTTTGATAGTGATGGTCTCAGAAAGTCAGGCCATCACCTTCACAGAACTTAATAAAATAAAATTCTGGCAGTGGGAAACATATCTCAAGGAGATATTGTTGGAAAATGAATGGGAATGTCTGGGAGCTACAGTCAAAGTGTAGTTGCTGAAGATCTAAACCAGACCCAAATCTTTATTTTGTATATATCTGTTTTATTTCACATCCTCTCCGCAATCTGTTATATAAAAATATGCTCTGGATATGCAAGGCACTGCATGCTCCAAAACATCTCTTTCCTTTTCCCAAACTATATAGATGTGGTTTTGTGTCTCTCTATTTACATTTCAATTCTGAATAAGTAGATGTGCTCAGACAGCACACATCTGAGCTAAAAACTACCTAAACCATTCCAAAAAAGGTTTCTAAATTTTGCTTGCTAAAACTCAATCTATTTTAAGCCTTCTCTTTAGGACTGGTATTCATCCTCTGTAGATCTGGATTTTTTTGTATCACAGTTTTACTGTGGAGCAGACAGATTAGTTTACCAGCAGTACCTGACTGGTGTGAAAACAAATAATATGCACTGGAAGATTTTTGGGAAGAGAATGCAGATTTTCTTTTCTCATTCTGTGCTTCATTTAGGGCATTCTTTCTTTTTATCCTTTTCCTACAAACAACAAACACTGCAAAGATGACATGTTTTTATGCTTCATGATATGATATTGAATTACTGTTCTGGAAGCAGCAACAGATCTATTGCAGCCCTCAAACTTCCATCTACTTCCATTTCCTGGAATCATACATCTGGGAGCACAGATCACCGCCAAAAACTCAGAAACACCCAACATATGATAAGGGAAAATTATGGAAGTGTTTCTAAGAAGTGCCAGATGCACACCTTGGTCCAAAATTTTTCTGTGTATCTGCTCCATAGGGGAGTTCTGAGAACACCCTTTCTCCTCAGGGGCTGCAGGGGCACAGGTTCACCACAGGCTCTGCAAAACTGCAGCAGGTGCTGCAGGGCCCTCTCTGCTGCAGCGCACCGGTGACGAGAGCACCACACGACATGAGGAGTGGACAGGCATCCACCCCTGCTGCTGCTCCATCATTTCTTCCACTCATTCAGGCACCTGTCCTGCTGTGTCCTCCCTGCTGCTGGGGCAGCATCACTGCGCCTACACTGCCGCAGCAGGTCCTTGAGGCAAAAATAAAACGGCCCCATGTGGCACCTGATGCCTTTCTTGATGTAGCTGTGCTCAGGACCTCTCCCAAGCTGGGGTTCAAGCCAGGTGTTCCTTGCAACACTTAGGATCCTGGCGGGTCTGTCCAGCTCAGCATGCTCTGTGATCCTGTGATTAATTAGCATTTGGGGGAGCCTCTTGCCAGCAGGTTCTCTGCAGCCACAGGCTATTTTCCACAGGAATATACGTGGCCTGTAAAGTGTCTTGCTGCTCTCAGGAGCGAGCTGGAGTCCAGCACTGTATGTATTTAATTACTCTCAATGGTTTTACAGCCTGGGGCAGGCTTGTGGCTAGTACACTGGTGTGGGAGGCCCTGAGAAACTGTGGGATATTGCATTTAAATGGAAGCAGTCCTTCCCTCAGTTTTAAAATAGGTATATCTAAAAAAGCATTTCAGGCATTTCAAACTACATCTCCAGAACTGCAAACACACCCACATCCCCTGGATGCTTACTTTGAGTCTTTATCAAAATAAACCTGGAGTAAATAATATTTTATTACATGGCGAGTCACACAGTAATGGCAAAATGTGTCAAATGCTCTCAATCATTTCTCATAGCCATTAACACCTATATTACACACATACACATATAAATGCCTGTATGAACACCCACACATACAAATTTCACTATATTGTTGCTCTTCGAGCATGTACAGTTGCATGTGAGTAAACCCTGACTTAGACATAGTAATTAATTTCACTGACACTCTCTCTGGAAGTTTAGGAATTTTTTTTTTTTCATAGCTTTTTTCTACAAGGCATAAATAGGGTAAAAAAAAGAGCTGGTCTTGGCCAGACAAGCAACTCCCTTTGCCAGATTGCAGCCAGACTCTGTTTAACCTTTTCTCTTCATCCACCAGAATCCTCCTTTCCTTTCTCCAGGATCATTGCAACCGAAACTACTTCAAGTACACCCACTCAAATGGTTTGCAAAGTCCTCACGGCTGTCTGTGAAGGTGCTAATGCTGAAGGCAAATAGGTTTGGTTTTTTTCCCCTCATTGAAATGGGCTCAAAGAGTCACTTACTCTGTCTCAACTAGGAAAAAAAATTAAACAAGGAATGGGCAGAGGGAAGGGAAGAAAAGAAGAGAGGCCACTTTTTTTGATCTAATCCTTGGACCAGGCAATCAGGGTGGACAAAGGGCTGCACCTCTGCTTGGCAAGCTCTGCTTTACCACTGGACATGGATAAAGCACACTTCATTTTACAAGCATAATTTTTTATTTCAGGGTTTGGTTTTGGTTTGAGTTTGTTTTTTTGTCTGTTTGGTTGGTTTTTTGTTTTGTTTTGTTTTTCAGATTCTTTCCAAGAATGCTGCAAGCCCACAAACTGACTTTTCAATCACTTTTTTGTGCTCTCCTCATGGAGGGTAACAGACTTGTGGAAAAGGCTGCTGACAACTGTTGTATTGCTGAGCCAAGCCTACTTATGCCAAGATAGATTTGTTCATTTCTTCTCCCCCTCCTTCTTCTCCCAATATTCTCCTCTCTCAGACTTTTAATAAGGCAGAAAAGCAACGATGCAAACGAACAGAGCCTCAGTATGACCATATGCACATCGCCCCCAGTTGCTGGATCCTGCAGAACAGCAGTTAATTTTGTGTGTCATATTTTATGTCCCACTTATTAGCCTGAAGTGCAGTAATGCACGTTCCCATTCACAAGAGAACCTCTTCTGAATAACAAGGCCATGAACGGGTAATAATAAAAGTATATTCCATGTGCCGGGGACCATGCTAATTAACAGACTTGGAAATCTCTGTCAAACACTACAAAATGTTAGTGTTTATATAAATGTTTAATAATGGAAATGATAACAAACTGAGTGGGGATGGCTTGGGGAAAACAGGCATTTGAGCAGTTTTCTGAGCGTGAGTGGTGAAACAAAAAAAGAGGCTTTCAAGTGAAAGTTTAATCTGGCTGACTCATTTGAGCAAAGGCTTGTCTCAATCTGGAGTTTAGTACAGTCTGGCAGGTACAGTAGAAAAACTGAGCTAGGTTTCTTTTGGGGTCACTGGCGCAGCAGACCCCATATCCCAGAGAGATTAGCAGCCCCTGCACTGCAGCGTGGAGGCAGCAGGTTCCCAAAAGTGCCTTTTCAGCCTCAGTGATGGATATAGGACACCCCCCACCTCTCCAGGCATTGCTCTGAAACAGGAGCAGCAAGTCAGGGAATTAGGAGCAGGACACAACAGCAGCAAAGCCAGCACGCACTGACAAGGCTTCCAGAATCTCAGGTGTGGTCTTATGGTTTGCTTTTTTTAAACACTGGCAGCTAAATACATGTTTTGATTTAAAAAATATGAATGCAAGTGTTTTGACAAATGAAACTAAAATAGATTGCATTCCAGACAAACTAACTGCAGTGCTCATAAAGGAGGCTAAACCAAGAATAAGGTGATAGGAACCTCCTGCTCCCCAATTCCAAAGACACTTTTCGGAAGTACATAATTACTTCACCTGTTTCAAGTGGCACATCTGGGATGACCTCAGCAGCAGAGCTCCACTGACTGCAGCTCTGCTGAGCACCAGGTAGAAGTAATCTCACCCCAGGCAGGGCTTTTTCATTATTGAACAAATTTTAGACTGTAATATTTAACATGTAAAACTTCTTCACTTGAAACTCCAAAGTCAAAATAAGAGTTTTTCACTAAACCAAAAGCAATTATATAATTCTTATATATACACACACAATAAATTCATAGCTCCCTGCTTTGAGGGAATGTCTAAGTTCTAAAGATAAATGCAGCAGGCTTTCCTCTGGCACCATTTCCACTTTTAAAGCCCAAACTAATGCTGTAAACATCGGTGTAGCAGAAAGCGAAGCATCTTGAAGCTCTTTGTGATCCCAAATGTCTCTCTGGCCAGCCAGCAGGTTGTGCCAGCACTCCTCAGCTGCAGGGATGAAGAGCTGCCCCAGCTCAGGGGTGACCTGGCAGTGAGTTTTACCTTCTGACCATTCAGTAAGTGCAAACCTCTCCTAAGAGCCAAGTCCCTTCCTCACAGCCCGCTTTAGAGAACTTTCCCACAAATCACTGAGTATTTTTGCTAAATGCAGTCCCAGCAAGACCTGTCTGGGGGCAAACCTTTGCTCCCCACACTAGGTACAGGAGAGGGGTGTTACACAGTGGAGCACAGCTTCCAGGATCCCATGGATGATCTGAGAGTTTGCTTTTTTAAACACTGACAGCAGATACAAAATGCAGCTGGATCTGTCCTCAGGAAAGCTGAGACCAGAGAGCCTGCCCCATCACCTCCTATCCCCGGGAACAGATCCCAGCATGGGGAACAGCACGGGGGCTGCAGCCTTGGAAAGCAATAAGGAAATGAGTTACAGCAGCAGAGAACCCATCACATCCCAAACCCTGCTCGTTACTGTGGCTCAGAAACCCTGTTTTCTTGAGAGACATGGGGAAGGTTATGCTGGAGAATTGGAGATCCCTCTTGATCCCCTTCCATGTGCTTTTAAAAATCTGAATCCTGCCCAGGTTTTACTGAGCCCTGGTCTGTGGCTCACAAACCACAGTGCATGCAGGAGGTGATGTGGTAGCTCGGTGACCTGTTCACATGCTCGCCGCCTACCATAAACTGAAATAAATGTATAAATAGAAGTATTTGTATTTGTATTTGAAGGACAGATTCAGGAGGCTCCCCCAGGGTTGGAAACCAACATTCAGCTCTCCTGGAGTGCTCATATACAGGGCTATTAGGACCAGCTGAATCCCAGGACTAATGATGGATTATGTCTGTGCTTTCCTCCAAAGCAGGGAAAGCATTGGAAAAGGGAAATCTGAATCTTGACCGTCGCGCTGCAGTCAGCAAAGTGAGCTCTGGCACAAAACTGACAGGAAACGGGGTATTAGCTGGGGGAAAATAAATGGAAGAAATGTCCTTCAGCTTGGCCCCCTTTCAGGGGAACTGTAGGTTCTTCCCTTTGGTCCCCAGGTGAGCTTTAAACCTCCTGTTTGTGGCTGCTTCTTTAGGCTCAGCATAGCTCAGCATCTCTGAGTTGCTACAGAGCCAAATGGCTGCGAATTTTGGTATTTTTCCTTCCAGTGCACCACGGTGTCCATGTCCCTGACTCAGGATCTGCATCTTTTGTTCAAACACCTATTATAACTAATTTTGGGAACATTTTATTTTCGTCTCTTCAGCATGAAGTCATCAAATAAATATATAATGAGCAAATATTACCACACAGATAAAGTATTTTTCCTTCATTGTGTAGTTCATTCCTTGGCCCATCAGAAAATGAATTCTACTAATTCCATATAATTTTTCCCCTCTATTTTGCTTGATTTATTTCACAGTGTCCTATGAAAGATACTAACATCATGATTTGCATTCTTTACTGCCTACCTCAAGCACAAAATTTCTGCATACAGATTTCAAAATACTCTTACTCAGTCCTGGTCCACCACAAAATGGTTCACATTTTCCTTTATTTTTATCAGTGAAAACTGTTGTTTCTACTACTTCTGATTCCCACTGTATAGAGACCAGAAAGGACTCGCTCGTCCTGGCAATAAAAGGGGCTCTTGAAGTTATCCCACAGCATAATAATACACTGGTGGGTTTAGTATCTCTTTTTAAAGCCAGACCTAAATTTTAAGTCGTAACTCATCTGTCAGCTTCTTTAAAACATCCCAGGGATAAAGAGAACAATTTAGGCTTACAATACAATAGACTTGAAGAGTCTGGATCTGTAAATCTCAGGGAGGAAAAGAGAATGGAAGAAAAGTATCCAACTCCAGTATTGTGTGGTGAAGATATCCCATGGAGATATGTAAAATTTGAAGCATACAATTAATAATACTTTTCAAAGATGTGCCAAGATATACTTAATGACCATTTTTAAAGTACTTGGAAACCCTCAGAATGCAAATGAACCTAAATGCAAGACAGCAAATGGAGCACAACAAATTCCTGATGACAGGAACAAAAGAGTATGAGTCTCTAAAAAATACAAAGGAAAATCTTACCAAAAAAGAAAAAAAATGGACAAATCTTTAATCCAGACACTCTAACCTACACTGTCCAGATGCATTAGATTATGAAACTTCTTCAGAGTCTATTTTTACTATGCTTCTAGCCCCTTTCTCCCATGTCTTAAAAAACCACGTAGCTGTGTGCTCTGTGTTATCAGATCTGCTCTATTAGCAATGAAATCAGCCTGCACACCCCTCAGACAGGAAATCACTTGCAGGGGTGCAGCGTGTGCTGGCAGCCAGAGGAGCAGAGCTGAAAGTACAGTTGGATCCTTGTCACCTCAGCACATCCATGGAATGTGACAGAGAGAAAACTGCTGGCTATGGACGGTCCTGAGGGGGGGACGGGGCCTCCTCGAGGTACCACAGCACAAATAATTAACAAACAACAACACCAAAGGCCGTGGGTTTTTTTTTCCCCAGCAGGCCAAGAGCTGCTTCATAGGCTCAGTCTCTTGCCTTTCCCATTAAGTGAACAGCCTGGGCACTGGAATAATCTTGGGTAGTGCTGCTTTCCCACAGCCCACCAGGCAGTGTCCAGCGTTCCTGCTGCTCCCATGGCCTCGGCTGTGCCAGTGGATGATGGAGCTTTGAGAGAGCAGCAGAGCCTCAGGCAAAGCTGGGGACTCACACGGTGACCGGAGCAGCTCCAGGCTCACAAAACTGCTCTTGGACAAAGGCAGGACAAGAAATCACACTGACAGAACTCTGCTTCTGAAAACCCCTCCCTCCCTTTGCCAAGGGGAAGAAAAGCCATGTGTTGACAACAGGCCCGAAGTTTTTCTCACAGAGAAGCACAAAATAAGAGGGTTTTTAATGCCCAGTTGTTTGCAAAAGCGATCACAAACCACAGAGCCGGAAGCCAAAAGGTGAAAGGCTGATGTCTCCTGAGTCCAAGAGTGCCTGAACCTGGTGTTTGTTCACTCCTGTAGCTATCCAAATGTCACAACAACAGCTTCCGTCTGCGTCTTCCTGTTCTTTTCCCATGAGCTGCGGACAAAAAGGGCTGGAAAAATGACCGTGGAGGCTCGGGGCAAAACCCAGCAAGGCGCAAAGAAGGTGCAGATGTCTGAGTAATTCAAGGCAGTCACAAGAGAAGATTCCTGCTTAGTTTATCGAGTTCTGTTATGGCTACAAAAGGCCCATCCCTTCTAAAAAGAGACTGTAATTAGCTGAAGAGCTGACAAGTACCAGAGATAAATGTGAAAAGAAAGCTCTTTGCTACTGAGAAAAGCAAGATTCATAACTCATACACTGTGCAGGTAGCTGGCTCCTGTGCTAGAACTCAGCCCATGAGATCCATTTCCTGCCAATCTCAATTGTGCTGCTGCCCCTCGAGAAGTGCCAGCTGGAAGCTGAGACAGAGTTTTGCAGATAACATTACTTGGTTGCTACCAAACTCCAGTTGCTGTTTTATATATTTACTCACTTAATTCAAGGTTAAACCAGCTGACCCCAGGATAAAAAACCCTGCACCAATTGCTTGCCACACGTGAGACTGACAGCAGCTAACTGCATGGATGGAAAGACAATCAGTCTTCATTTTAACACTGCGCTAGTGGATGACAGCCACAGCTGTTCTGGGCAAGACAGACTGTGCAGAGCACAGAGTGCAGCCCACTGCAGGGAGAGACAGACCTGAACAGAGCTCCACAGAACCTGTCTTCTCTTTCTGGGGGTGGGAGATCATCACCTAAAACTCATATCTGCACCTGGGCTTCAGATCAGGTTCAGTGAGATGGAGACTAATTTTTAAAATCTTATTTTCAGTCTGGAAAGGGCAGGGAGAATTTCACAAGATCAGTTTGTCTCAGTTTTTTTTTTTTTTTTTTTTTTTTTCCCCCAATTTCAGCTGACCACATGAGTACAAACATATGAAGGTTCAGCAAGATCAAAACTGAATCCATATCTTAAACCTGGCTGCATGTTGCTACTGAATTTTAACATTATCTCCCAGTCTAAACTCCCTGTCCAAGACCCTACCCTTGAAAGCTTTGCTTTTTTCGGAAGACCACAGTTATCCACTTAACTGGATGGGCCTGTGGGGAAATGGGGGGGGAAAAAAAATCTAAACTTTCGAGGTTTATCAACGAGATTATTTCCATCTAGTTTGTACTATTAAAAATCTGGAGTAACTCCCTTTAAATCAAAGGAGGAGCACCAGGACAAGCTGCCAAGAGGAGTTATCAGATGGAAGATAAATTCAAGTTCCCTTAATTCAATGTCATCTTTATGTTTTCCTTTAAGACAAATTCTGGCTATTAAAATTCCATTAATTCTGAATTACTTAGATAGAGGGATAGGAAGAAACCTTCAGGTGTCCTAATGTGGCATTACTGATGCACAAAGAAATACTAATTCTAATCTCTTTTAGCAGATGTGGCCAGAATAAAATGCTCTTCTGATTGAACTCTCCCCCATGAACACTCTGCCTTCAGGCGTGGGCCATCAGAAAGGCTTTGCTGAGGAATTGCTTAGAGGGAATCACCAGGATTATTTTCAGGGGTTTCCACAGTGGATATGGAGAGCAGATTTGTTTCCAGCGTGTTGGTGGTCTCTGTGAAATTCCTTCACAAACCTCCTCCTTCCTTTGGGATGTGCAAAAATTAATTGGTGAGATCGGCAGCAACCAATGAAGGGTGACAAAGACAGACCAAGACTTAGTTCAAGAGATGGCAAATCCATCTCTAGATTCAGGAAAGACTGAGCTGCTGATTCATGTTCAAGCATAAACTGGGAAGCCTAAACCGGGTCCTTCCATAATATTTCTTTTTTTCTGTGAGATACCACAAACAAAAAGAGATACAGGACAGTCAGCACACAGGATTTAGAAGGGAAGCCTTGCAGGGTGGGAGTTTGAGCTGTGAGGCAACAGGTCACACAAACTGAGCTATCCCTGAACCACCCTGGATTTATAGGACACAAATGCTGAAGAACAGATATGCGTTATTTTTTGCTTTAACATGCAAGTGTGTGCAACACCGATCAGGCTAGAAGAGAATGCAGGCTACTGTTTTGTAGGTAAGAAAGAGTAAAAAGCAGAACGAGGAAAGACAAGACTCAAGTTAAATTTTTAATAAGGAGCATTTAGAAGCATCTTCTGAAAAGCCAGTGAATCTTTAATGCAAAAATTGCTTCGAAAAGGCAATTATCCCAAAAAGAAATTACTCTGCTCTGCAGAGGGACAAAATTTAATATTTAAAGTGCTCACTGAGATATTTTACTGCTATTTCAAGTACTTTCCTAGTTCAACCCAACTATGAAGATTCAATTGCCGCCTCCCTTACGTAAGGCCAGCAGGCAGTTCAAGCTAAACTTCCTGCAAACTAGGCTGTTGTAGAAATGCGACTGCCTTTGGCAATCTCAGATAGATTCTCTGGGAAGATGAGAGGGATTGTTTTAGTGAGAATGATGCAAAGAAGTAACTTTAAAAAATAAAAGCACCCAAGTAATCTACCGGATGAAGGCATTAGCATGATGCAAAGCCCAGCTGCCCCACATTTCCTATCCCAGGGCTTCACTTGCCATCCTTCATGGGGCAGAGGGCCTGGCTACCTGTGTTGATGGTAATATGATAGTACCTAGAAAGAGACACTTCATTTGCAATCTGAACAACAGCAATGGAAGAACCAAGAATCCAACACAGTGACCCTCTCCATCTCTTAGTCCTTTCACATCACTCTCCTGAAGGGGTTAATAGACTATAAACATGTCCCTTTTACGTCCTCTTCTCCCTTACTAAATGACCTGGGGTAGGATGCCATGGTAACATGCTGGAAAAGGAACTGACATTCATGCATGACAGAAGGATCCAGTGCAAGTCCTCCTCACTGACCCAAGAGCACTGCTACATAGGCAGGAGGTGCAAAACAAGCGCCCACCGAACAAATCAATGTCAAATATCACAGAGCTTTCCTGCTGCATTCACATCTCCACTTGTTCCTTCTGCTCCCCTCACTCTGCCTCATCTTCGAGAGGGAAACCTAAAACCAAATAACAGCAGAGGTTTGTGACTGGTGTGGAAAGCACTGATTGTATCTCAAGTGGGACATTTTCAACCTAGCACGTGCCTGAAACAAGAAAAACGAGGGGTGTAGAGGTAATGCTGAATATTAACTACAGCAAAGTAACTCTAGGGCAGGAGAGGCTTCCAGACAGCATTGGGGAGTGTCTGGCCCCTCAGGATATGGAGGAAAGAAGCTGAATTTATATATCTGTCCATGAAGACAAGGCCAGAAAGATTCCACTGGGGATCTGCCAGGTTCTCTTAGGGTACAGCAGCTGAATAGACTAATAGACAGCAAAGACATAAAATAACTAAGCTCTTTCCCTTCTCTGACTTGCAGGATACATTATGCCTCCAAAATTACAGTAGAAATAGCTTCAATTATATGCTCCAATCATTTTTTAAGTAATTAAAAAAAAGGTAACGGGATCTTGAATATATATATGCACAGTTGACCAAACTGAAAAATACTGCTCACATGTCCAGGCTTCTTTCCTTTCCCTTCTCCTTCCCCTTTCCCTGAGCTTCTCTTTGCTTACATGCCCTACAAAAATATCCATTCAATGCTAAAAAATTCAGGAGGATTTTCACTTGTTCGAAAAGAGGGTTTGTTGTTGTGCTTACAGAGTGTTTTTGTGGTGATGTATTTTGCTTTTGACAGTTTGGGTTTTTTCATAGTTGTTCAGGAAAGGGTTGCTGAGCATGACCATGGCTGTCCATTCAAAGATTGGTGTCCATGTGAGATTTAACCAGCAGCAGTGAGCACTCTAGGATTTTTTCTGAGACATTCGTAAGGTTGGCTGGAGCTCTCAGGCTGCACCAGAATTCTGCTGTCCTGTCTAAACCTGCTTATGAAACTTTAAAATCTTATGTTTATTTGAAACACAATTCAGTGCTTTCAGAAACTGAGGTAACTTTCCCGGTTCTCTCATCTCCTCAGCACAGCTCAGGTTGAGTGGAAAGGGCTGAGGAGAAGGAAAATATGTTTATTTTTAGCTGCATGTGACTGAGATGGTACTGCAGGAGAAATCAGAAGGACACACCGGAGGAACCTATCAGGGAGTTGTGTCTCCTCAATCTGGTGATTAAACCCAAGCAAGCAGACTTTTCCCCCACAAAAGGAAGTGTGGTAGAAGAGGAAGATCAAGAAAAAGAGCAAGACTATCTGGGACCACAAGCAGCTGGTTTCCCCTGCCTGAGGAAGAAGAGGGTGGCTCCAGGGAAGGGTCTGAGATGATGTAGTGGCTGTCAGTGCAAGAGGGAGATGGGAGGGTGCTGCTAAACACACTGTGGTTGCCATATCCAAGACATCTTGTTTCCCTGACAGCTGATTCTCAAATGGAAGCCATCAAAAATATTGGAAAACAAATATTGGAATAATGCAGAATAGATAGGGAACTGAAAGCAAACGCTGAAGAAAAGCTTTAAGTAGGAGAAAGAAAAATACTGAAAAGCAAAAGAGTTCACCAGGATTAACAAAAGACAGCAGCAATCACATAGTTTCACACCATTTTCTCCACAACAATTTTAGTTAAATTGCATTCGGTTTTGCTTTGGTCTGTGCTTTGAATTAATTCCAATCTTGTCAAATATTTTCATTTTATTTATTGAAGCAACGCCAAACAAGGGGAAAGCTAAGCAGATCAGTAATTAAAAGGTGTGTGCTTGGGGCTAGACTGCATGGGGGAGTAGACTCAGATTGAAACTGTCTGTAGAAAGGAAGAATAAAGGTGAGGTGATATTGTTTTGGACAATAGGTATAACCCAAGATGTTCTGGAGCCAGCAGTAGAACCTCCTGCTGTTTACAGCAGGGTCAGGATTTCACTTTTTTGTTTTCAGTCTTGAGGGTTTTTTCCCACATATTGACATGGTGCTTCCTTCCCCTTAAGGGTGAGTTGTCACAGGTCCTAACCTTCATTTTAGGCCAATATATAGCAAAGCAGCACTCTCAGAGCAATGACATCAATGGCAAGAGAGAAAAACTTACTGACAGCAGCTGTGCAGGGTCTAGGAGACTCACAGCCATGGAAACAACTCTCCTCTACAGGCAGCACTGGCAGGGCTTGTGCTACACTGAGCTGCAACTGGGTTTGTGCAAATCTCTGACAGTACTGACCAAAAAGGACACCCAGATTCAGGTTCTGTCTCTGTCCTCTGAAAGCCAGATCAGCTGCTGCCCTCCCAGAGGTGGAGTTAAGCCTGAGGTGTGCCTTCAGGAGAGCCACAAGCCAGCTGAGACTCACCACCACAGAGAGCTGCCAGGCTTCAGGAGATTTCTCAGGGAAGAGAGGGGCCAGGAGTGGCCTTTAGGCACCACCGATTTCCCCATTCCCTCCAGTCAGGAGGAACAATCAGGATGTGCCACTGTTTCCCCTCCCATCCTGCACTTCAAAGTCCATCTAGAGAGGGAAATCATGCTACTCACACCCAAAGCACATCTGTGAAAAGCACAGGGAGTGCAGGGAAGTGTCTGGGGCTGGCTCAGACCCACAGCTCCTGCAGATCTCTGGAGAAGGGGAAATGCTCCCATCCTCCAAGGGACAAGCCCACAGAGCATTCCAATTAAATGTAAGATGTTAAATTACTCCCATAGCTGGCCCTGCATTTTCCCCCCTCAGCTCTCTGGGTGTTGTTTAGCAGCCGTCAGATAATTAAGTGCAAAGGCTAAGATAACATAATTTGAATAACAGCTAATGAAACGCTCTGCAATTATTTCTGAATGTGTTATCCGTCTTCCCTCTCTCACATGGTAACTGTGATTGCCTCTCACAGAAATCTCCAAGGAGGTGATGATACACCAGAAGTGCACACTCTTCACTTCCATCTCTACTTCTCTACCCAAAACCCTCTCAATCCACCTCTCATTCCCTCTGTCAGAGGGGATTTCTGCCTGTATCTCCACACAGAGCCCACTCCCCATGAGAGCAGCCCCTTTTTGCTTCTCTCTCACTTCCATTCCACACCTGCCCTGTACCACTGTGTGGGACTGATCAAATTTTGTATAGGAAATCCGTGTGAGAAAGAAAAAAGAGAAAAGATTAGGAAGCAGGAGCTGCCATTCTCACCTCGTCATCAGTGGACATGCAGGAGAAGCAAAGCTGGCTTTATGGGAATCCTTCCCATAAAGGATTTATGGGAAGCAGCACAATATGCTGCCATGAGGATAAGGATGATCACAGGAGCTCATGGTCTCACACCTTTGTTTCCAGCCTTTCCCTTCAAGGAAGCAGCAGCTCCAAAAAAAATTCTGAGGGTAAAATTATCCCCTTTGCTGAAGCACCTGCACTCTTGTGCAAAGGCAACAGTCCCTCCCCTGAAAAGAAGCTGTGATTTATAGTTACATTCCTGAATTTTTCACTGAATTTAATTTGAGCTCAGTGTGATAAAATCCTTGCCCACCGAGACAACAAGATATAATTTACAAAACATAACTGAGCGTTTATTTATGACAGCTTCAAAAATCTTTCACCCACAGCTTTATGGCTGTCTGGCAAAGTAAGGACTTGACCAGCTGGAAAAGGAATTATCAGAAAGCTCAGTATAAAGCCACCTTCCTGATCTGTTTAAGGTATTCAAATTGATTACTGATAGGAGTACTGGACAGGTGACATGGGAACCATCAGCACAAGAAACTAATCTCACACCTCTCTGGAGGCAGAGAGGTCAGGAAACACCCGGGAGAGGGTGATGTCCAGCGCCAGCTCAGTGGAAAGGTTGTGCTGTAGAAAAGGCAGGGACGGCACTGAGGGATGCTGTGCTCAACTTCCAAAAACAGATGTTGCACGTACAATCCTAGCAAAGAAAAGTCATAAATCAGGGCAGAGTATTTTTAACTGAGCTTGTAAGTTAGATTTGTGGGGGCTTTTATTCTTTTGTGATACTTTATTTTTTTTTTTTTCCCTCAGAACTTACTACTGTAGAAGGCAAAAGAAGTGGGAAGTGTAGTAAGAGTGGTGGGAGAATGACAGGAGGCAGACAGAACTGACACAAATTTCTGCCATCATCCTTGGAAACACAGGAGAGACTGACTGGAAAAGTAGCTGAATTTATAGGAGAGGATATGTTGTAAGCTGACAGCTCTAAAACAGAGTAGGAAGCTTATCTAGAACTCCATATGAGGCAGTAGGGTTTAACTCTGTAGTATCCACTTTGTGGACTCTGCTGGATCTCAAGTTCCAACATGGTCCACAGTTTATGTGGAGCAGTTGGATCCATCTTTATAGAGAGTTACCACCTGGTCTCTAGTCAATTGCCTGTAGTAAATTACAATATTGACAAAGGCTTCACTAGCCCGAGTTTCCTAGTACTTGATGGTGGGTCAGGAAGGCATTTCTATTCCTCTGAAGTGAATTTAGAACTGCTTGGATAATAAACCTTACCTCTGAGCAAAGGGCCCTCAGTGGATGCAAGGGGATTCCACAGCACACACAGTCCAAACGATGGGATAATATCCCAAGTAATAGGAAACAAAAGAGGGCCCACATGTCCTTGGTGTTTCGCGACAAGACCCTGAGAAATGGTCATGGACAGAATCACAAACTCCCTAAAAACCAGCTCAGTGTTCCCCTCCAAAACCATTCACTCAAGTGGAGAGAAAGTTGTGACTGGAGACTATAAACACAGTCCAATGCAGCAGTTTTCCACAAGGACTGCAAAATCAACCCATCCCAATCCCTTCCACATGTGGAAAATGACATATCTGTAAGCTGAACAGAGCAGTGGGGACACTTGTCCTGAGGAAGGGAGTTACCTTGGGTGGATCTCAGTCACCTGAAAGACAGTTTGACCAGAGGGAAGGAACTGGCATGGAGAATCATCAGAGTAAAACCTTTTGGTTTACAGAAACTTTGCAGGAAACACAAGCTCATTGGGTGCTGCAAAATAATAAACCATAAATTATAAATCAGGTCTGCTAGAAGAAGGTATTGAGTGTGATAAATGCTCTCAGGATCTCTACAGCACTTGATGCCTTGGTCCTGCTGCCCTGTGCTGGAGCAAGGAGTGAAACTGTGTATTTTTCCAGGCTAATCTGTTACCTCTAGAGCACATTTGAAAAAGAACAATTGCCATTCATTAAAAAATGTTGTATCATAACACTCACTTTGCAATGTAAAGCAAAATGCAGAAAGTTAAAATGTTAATACATTTCAAGTGGTCAGGAAAAAAAAAAAAATCAGCCTTCCTAGGCCACCATACCTGCATTATCAGCATCTCCAGCAATCTTCCTGTCTCTCCACCACCCAGCTCCCACAGCCAAGTCCTCGTCACACCTGGGATGCAAAGCATGCCAAGGATATACATTTAGAAGCTTCAAAGGAAAATGAAAGAAGTCCTAAGATGAAATAGAAACCCTGAAGAATGGATAATGCATGCATAAAAAGCTGATAATTCACTGACTAGATAATTGGTTTCATTAAAAGA
Organism: Phainopepla nitens; assembly: GCA_013400175.1. Taxonomy (NCBI): domain Eukaryota; kingdom Metazoa; phylum Chordata; class Aves; order Passeriformes; family Bombycillidae; genus Phainopepla; species Phainopepla nitens. The sequence continues at coordinate 174,575 of VXBQ01015612.1, forward strand.
TAAATATCCCTCTCTCCTAATGACATTACTGTTGATATTACTCCATTGATAACATCCAGCTTAACATAACCCCATTTTTATGACTGCAGAGTCATGTTCTGCTTTCCAAAAGAGCCTCTGCCTTGAAGAAAGATCAAAGAATCTTGTTTGTGACCTGAGCTCTTCAGCCATCAGCCAGTGCTTTTCAGCACAGCCCCTAAGTGATGGATAGCTACATCCCGTCACAAAGAACAAGAAAAATAAATTGCATTAGAAAGACTAAGTGTTCGAAAATGGGTACACGTTTAGAACAAAAGAGAATGGAAAGGCAAGAGTGTAAAATATTTATTTCCCTCTCATGATAACACTAGGCAGGAAAAATGGCTGAAAACCATTTCTTCATTTTATTTTCTAACTTCTCAAGTGATGTGAAAAATCACTCCACTTCAGAAAAGAGTCCAAGATATGCATTGCCATGGAATATTTTGGGAGAAGAACCCAAGCAGACTAATATGTCTCTATGGAATTTTAAAGTCAGAGAAGAATATTTGTAATATCATGAATATATTAACTATTTTAAATACTGGGCAAATGCTAACTGTTTTCACAAGATGTATTTTCTCTGCTATTATGAAAGGAGGATTACACCGTAGTAATATGATATTCCCTTTATAACTATGATTGATCCTCCTTTTATCATAACTGAAAAATTATCTGTAATATAAACATGCACAATCTGCCTCTTGTGCATAAGAAAGCTCGTTCATGATCATAATTTGAATCATAATTTGAATCACTTTGTTCCAGAAGACGGCTTTGTTGAGGGAGGTTAGCCAGCCCCAGGCAGGGAGCAGAACACACAGCACATACACAGAATTGTTAAATCCATATTCCCCTGGACTCAAAACCCTGTGAGGAAAACAAGGCAGCACTCAGGGGCAGCATTTCATTCCAAAGGAGACTGACAGTCACAAGGCTGTGTTATGAACTTAACCGACTCTCCCAAGTGAAAATCCCCAGAAAGCTCATACCGTACCCTGGACTGACAGCTGCTGGGATGATGGACAGAAAAGGATAAAGTCTGAATTCCAGTGCTGCAAAACTGGGAAACTTTTCTGCATTGGATGTTAAAGAGCCCTTAACAAGAGATATTCCCCTTAAACACACTCCGAAGTCTCCCCTGATCAATACAGATATTTCCTCGGCTTTTACACAGTGGCAACAGGACTAAAATGTGAATTCAGTCTGTATTTTGTAAGGGTTTGCTTGCTTTTCCTGAGGCTTTTTTCCCTTTTTTTTTTTATCCCTATAAGAAAGCCTCCCAGCCTTACTCAGCCCTTATGTTTCCTGTCCTAAATTCATGCTTGGCATGTTTCAAGATGAAGACATTAGTNTCTGAGGGTTTTTTTCCTTTTTTTTTTTTATCCCTATAAGAAAGCCTCCCAGCCTTACTCAGCCCTTATGTTTCCTGTCCTAAATTCATGCTTGGCATGTTTCAAGATGAAGACATTAGTGCAGTGGGAGTGGAATGAGTGTGGCCACATTATCATCAAATAATAACTTGATCAGCATACGAGATAACCTAAAACCCAACTCAGCTCCAGACACGGAGGCTTGTGCTGTACATTCTATGCAAACATTCCAGTGCCTCTCCCAGCTGCTGAAGGATTGAATAATCACCAGAAAAGCCACATTTGCAAAAAGTTGGTTTCAGAAGCATCCTACAGCTTCTGGTTCCTGCAGCACTCCACTACAGGTTGACCAGAAATTCAGTGTGCTCCAAGCTTGGATGTTTTTGAAACGATCTGGATGTTCTGAGATTCCCACTCAAGAAGCCCCAGGGCCATTCCCAGCCTCTGCATAATTAAAGCAATCCACCTGCTCCACAGCCATTGCCTCAGCTACAGAGCAGTACAGACACAGATGTGACACTTTCCTGCCACAGCAGCCCTGTTTGGGGACAGTGTGGAGGCTGCCACACTCACTGCAGTTATCCTGCCTGTGAAGCTCAGTAAAAAAAAATGTTAGGCAGCAAAAAATTCCAGCAATTCTTTCCCTCCAGTTACAATAAACTAGCTTCCACTTTGTTGTCCATCCGTTGCTAATTTCATTATCATTTCACACATGTTAATGAGACACATGCTGGTCACATGACCTCCCCTTTCCCTCTGGGGCCTAATGAATTATATATCATGAATAATTAAGGCACTTTGTTTTGGCATACAAATTCATTAGTGTTTTAATATAAAAATGCACAAAAGGGGAATTAATGTTCCATGACAACTAAAATAACCCTTTCTGCTAAAAATGTGGCCACAGTGAGACCATTTATTTGTGCCTTTTTTTTTCCTAATTAAGGCAGAATTTAAAGATCTCCAGACCACACCACTGAAGAGTAGCTGAGTATTTAAATAGTGATAGTGTACAGCTTTTGGCAGATTTTCTCCAGATCCCATAATGTTTCCTGATGCTCTGGCATGACTGACATGAGTTTCTGCCCCTCCAACAATTCACCATCAACATTTGAAGAGGAAGCTGTAGCTTTCAGTTTGAATGCCACATCAAACAAGCTGATAAGGCTGTCATTTTTTATTTTTAAGCTGTAATTCAAGTGCAGACTTCTATGGCTTTGTAAGAATCTCATTTCATGGCATCTAAGAAATCAGCTGGGCTTCTCAGATTTTTCAGAGGAAAACAGAAAAGTAAGAAGCCAACTGGAAAATTTTTGGTTTAGGCACAGATGGTGACATTGCTTTTTTAACATTTTCATGCCTGTTAAAAGGATCTTTTAATACACTTCTAAGGCATGGCACTCTTTGCTGGAACACACTCTGGTAACACTGTCAGCATTCTACCAGCCTAGCACATAAGAATCAGCCCAACTGGTTTGGATATGAACAACCCCACAGCAAAGAGTGGCCAAAATTCAGTCTGACGTATGACTGCAAAATGAGAAAGACTCAGAAGTTTTCCATGGAAATCAGGGGAAAAATCTAAACTTTTTTTTTTTTTTTTGTACTCTTGGAGTGGGACATTCATTCTGCAGTGTTGCTGGCCTTGAATTCTAGATATTTTAGCATTTTCAGAGAAACACAGAACTGAAAGGCACCTCAGAAGACCAGTAGCGAGGCCATGTGTTCCAGCCCTTGCCAGTCACCCAGAAGTGCTGAAGCACCAAAGTGCTTCAGGACATGATTTTTTGGAAGAATGAGCAATGACAAGTTTTTGATACAGCTTTATGAAGACATACAATGTTTTTCAGTTTTAAAAGAGCCCTCATAACTGCTCTCTACAAAATTCAAGTGTCTTCATACCCTTCAGTAAGCAGATTAAATTTGAAAGGCTGGTTTCAAGTGTGCAAGACTTGTCCTTTGCGACCCCTGTAACACATTACCTGGTTCTGACTGAATTCTGGCTGAACTGAGGCCTCGCTCAAGGAAGGCTCAGCCCTTTGAGGCCAGCAGCTGGGTTTTCCCTGGGCTCCCTGTACCCTAAGTATCCCTGGCTCCCTCTCCTGTGCCCATTTCCCCCCTGGGGCATTGGCACTGCTGCAGGATCATCCCTCTCTTGCTGTGGTGCCACTTGTACAGCAAGGAGGCAGGAAGCACTGGGCTCCCCAGGATGAACAAGAGCATGTTGGGTGACAAGAGTGGCAAGAGAGGAAGCAGTTTAGGACAGAACTGAAGAAAACTCTGACTTCTTCACCTGGGGATTAGAGAACTTTGGGCATGAAGCTGGAAACGGGATCAAAGCACATTAGAGAAAGCTGCATCACCTTTTTTTGGTTATTGAGGAAAGAGTAAGGGTGGGTGAAGCCAAATGCTGAGTGCTCTAAACAAAGGCAATACACATCTATCTCCCACGAGAATTCCCACAGAAGGATTCAGGTCTTGCCAGTAAATTTCATATATCTAAAAGGAAAATGATTTAACTGTTACAGCACATAGCATGTCCTAACTTTGGCCAACTATCCTAAAAGAAGCCATTCAGAGTCCCCTTCATGGACAATAGCAAAAAATCTGGCCTGATCCTAATCCCAATTCTTCTCTTCATAAATGAAGGGGAAATGGAAAAAAAAAAAAAATGAAAAAAGAAAATTCAGATTAATCAATCACTAAATTGTCCCATTGACTGTGAAGGAAAAGCAGATGAATTACTAAAATATAATTGGTCTAGATTATTTCACTTCATTTTACTATTTGATTTCCCATCAAAATCACAGCATAAAGTCTGAAAATATGTTTTTAAATGATGGCATAATTTATTTAGAATCACACATTCCCTAGCTACTTGTATGGCAAACTGTGAAAAGATTAAATGAATACTCTTGGACATAATAAGAAAAACAAAAATTAACTTGAAACACAGAAAAAGCATCAAAATGTTCAGAGAAAAATTCTGCTACTTAAAAGTAACAGAAAATTGATGATAATGTTCTATCATCAAATTACATATTACTTACATGGTACAGAGGGACTGAGAAAATCAAGATGCTATTGGGATGTATATAATAAATAAATAGAAAGAACAACAACTTATAAAAAAAAGACAGCAACCACTTTAGGAAGTAAATGCAGTAAGTGAAGAAAGAATTGTCAGAAGCCTTTAATGGAATCTTATACCTTTTGCATGTCATTGGATATAAACCCTGACCTCTCAGTAGGCGCAAAGGAGACAGAAAGAACAAGGCAGAGCAAAATGATCAGGCAGACAGAGAAATATAACTTTTAGACTTTAATGCTTTAAATAATGGAAGGAAAAAATCAGCTACCACGTGAGGTTTGTGTCATGGAGGATGATGTGTCATGGAGAAATGTTTGTTCTCAGTGAGGACATTATGTTGGTCCTGTACACGAAGCAGCTGTCAATGAGCCTGAGCTGATGTTCACATCTGCAGTGGAAAGCCACAAATGGCAATAGGAGACCAGGGACCCTGAACAGAAGGCAAATTGAAGGTCATCCAAGTAGCAGAGCAGAAATAGTAAAGCTAAAATCCCTCATCTATTGACAAGCTCATGCAAGGTTTATTTAATTGATAAACACTTAAAACCTATGAAGTACATGCTAATGCAGTGGCTTGTGAGTTAATGAACCAGGGCATTCCTCTGGATAGACTCAGAATAACTTGGCTGAGGTTCCTAAGACGTGATGGTTTTCTATGATTCATGTGCCAGATGCCTGTACTCTCAGGCCAGGTAATCTTGCTGGTTCTTGGAGCTTTTAAAAGCCTCATGTCTTTTGCACGGTGGCAATTTGTAATTCCTGAGAATCAACCTTTTTCTGTCCCATTTCTGATTCTGTATAGTTGTTTAGCTCTGTTTTGGCGCACTACCTTGTGGCCTTGCTTTGGTCAGATTTTTTTCTCTAATAAAAACTTCATAATTTTTCAATAATGTACTTCTTTGTGCAGGTAGGGAGAGTGATGCTGTACTGCAGTTTGTCTTTCAGACTTTGGTGTGGGTTTCTTTACAAGCTTCTCTAAGCCTTCCCCTGCACGGATTTTAATTCGGAAAAGTTGAGAGTAGAGGGGCAGAATCCCCCCTCAACCTCCTTTTGGTGCAGCTTTCCTGGAGGCCTTCAGAGCCTCTCCTGTATCAATGGATTTATAACTGCTGTAGAGAGGGAGGAAAGGAAAATTGCTCCCCGTAACCTCAGAGATGTCACCTCCACCCTCACTCCTGTGCCAGATGTAGAAAATCTCCCAGGCATTCAACTCAAAGAGAGCACCAGCCCCAGCCAGAAGACACTGCCAGATGCAGAAAGTTTTAAGGCCAGCTGATGGTGCTGGATTTGCTCCTGCTCTAATCTCAATTTAAATTAGTAACTAGAGGCAACACACTGGGAGCTTTTCTAGTCTGCTTCCTCAAGAAGTAAATCAAATCCCAAATAAAATATTCAGCATTTGGAGGCGGAGCACAGAATGCTGTGAGTCTGAGCACAGCCCTTAGTGTGCACTGAGGAACCACTTTTCCTAAGATACCAGAAATGTTGGCAGCTCACTTTGGTGACATGTCCAGTTTTATTTGTTTTAGAATCTCTGCTCCTCTGGGGAAATGCAAAACGATCTGAGGTGCTCTGGGGAATTTCACCTCTAGCTCTCTTTACCCTTACTCTTCTCTTTCTTTTGATCTATTGCTACCCACTGCCCAGGTCTGACTTATTTGCTGTACAAGCCACTATGTGACCCACCCTCTCCTATCCTGATGGCCAGAGCCACCCTTTCCACTACACCCAAACTGCTGATACTGTGACAGGTCCTAAGTCAACATTTCATCAGCCAGGAGCTTTTATCAGTCGGAGAGAGGAACCCCAGCACTGGCAGCAGTAACAGCCCTGGCCAGCAAAGATGTTTTTAGAATTAAATTCTTGGCATCTTGCAGCATCTTGAACAAAGCTGGCAGTGACTGCTGAGAACCTGCCAGGTAGATTTGCCGAGAAGAAGAAAATGGGATGTGGTAGGGTGTGGTGGTGAGGAGAAAAGAACATTTCGGAGCATATTCCCATTTTCTCACACATATTTCTCACCCCTTAACACTAGGGAAGGGAGAGACATTACTTTGAGGGGCATGTCCCATCCAAACAAACAAGACAGTGGGAACAGACCAAAGGGATCCATGAACCTTGTAAAAACCACCTCTTTTCCAAGTCTGGCTTGACAGATCAACACACTACTTAGAGGGCACAAGCTTTTCCAAGTCTGGCTTGACAGATCAACACACTACTTAAAGGGCACAAGCCCTGCCTGAATCAACAGTCTGCTAACCTTGTAGAAAGAACAAAATGAATTGTGCAGAAATGAAGTTTCACACAAAAGGTCTGGGTTTCATATCAAGATCTTCTGCTCACCAGCTGCACAGCTTCAGATACATATTTGTAATACTCCATGCAAGTAATGCCAGAACACCTGCAAGATTAAAGCTCTATGATAACTAAAAACCACAAGCTCAGCTCCAGTAAAGACCAAAATCTAAAAGGGAAGTTTTAAGACCTCAGCTACTTGCTGAAACTTAGTGAGGCTGATACAAAAATACATTCGTCTTAAGAGGACATATTAATATGACCATTAATTCCAGCTCCTGCTCTGTAAAATGTGGAGAACTGCTTTCTCTCCTGGATACTGTAAAGTGCAGTGTTTTAACATTTGTCAAGCACTTTCTGTCCTCATGAAGCAAGAAGTGCTGCTTTGGGTACTACGTCTGTTCTGCCAGTCAAAATATTTGGCTGCCTCTGCCAGAGTGGTTAAATTTCTTTGGGGTAAGCGAAAGCAATCATGTAAATTAAAATTAAACACCAAGCTATAGACTTACTTCAGGTGGGAAAAGAAATACAACTTTTTCAAAAAGATCAAAACTATCTTTGTAAAAAAACCTGACGAAACCAAACCAACAAAAAAGCCTACAAACAAACAAAAAACCCAAAATCACTCCTAATGCTGTAACGTTTCCCTGAATTCCCTGGTTATAGATGGTAGATTTATAGAAGTACTTGGGAAAACAGCTGCTGCTGATACTATTGATTTGACAAGACAAAAGGATGAAGGGCTGAAGCACAAACCAGCCCTTTTTGATGTATTCTCCATACCAAGATGGCAACCAAAGAAGTTTCCATAAGAGTCATTGAAGTTTTTCAATATTTAGCACCACAGGGAAACCAAAACTAAATCCAGAGATTGTTTCAGGTACAGAATTAATTTCTTTAAATCCCATGAAGTTTGTAGAACCTGGTACATCAAACACAGGCTTTCGGTTTGTACTCTCCACTCCCTCCATGTCTATCTCTAAAGACCTCTCATCCATGCAAAAAAAATCAATCATGGGGAGGGAACCAGTTACAATAAGGTCCTCCCCCTGACACTGACCCAGCAGAACTTTGTTCTGTGAAGGGAAAACTATTCTAGGGCTTTGCTTCTGGAAAATCCTGCCTCATGTACCACTTGCTCTTCAAGCCAAGGCCAGTAACATGAATCGCAGCCGTGGTTAGGACATGGTTTTGTCTGTTCTGTGAAGTACTCCTGCTTTCTCAAGTAGCAAAAACCAGGTCCAAAGGACCCAGCTATTTAGAGAACATCTTCTGCAGCTCCTGGTGGGCACAGTCACAGACTTCAACCAAATTAGTCAGATTTGGACCCAATTAGCACAGTACATGTCATCCATGCTATGAATAAAAATTATGAGGGTTTTCTTTTCCCTTCCCCCCCCCCACCAGTTAATTATAAAATGTCCTGTATTTTTCTAGATATTAATTGTTAATGTTATATCAGTTTGATACAACTCAACCCCTCCCTTTTCCTCCCCTTCTCCCCTCCCCCACCGCTGCTGCTATCTGAAACAAAGTGCTGCAG
>VXBQ01015612.1:183060-292798 GCA_013400175.1 Phainopepla nitens
GACCAGAAGTATTGTGAAATACAATAGACCTGTTTCACCACCGGCTGCCAGGCGCGGCCATGCAAATGAACGGCACAAGGAACGATGGGTGACAACTGGAGAGGGAAAAACCCCCCAAAAAAATCCAAACCTACCCGGTATTCAAAGAAACTAACAACATACCACAAGGGAGAACTGTGCTCTCATCAACTATAAGGGTGAGGAAGGGGTCGCCAAAACTTCAAGAGGACTGAGTCAAGACCAGCCTAGACCTTCGAGCTGGCAGTCCACCCAAAGCAAAGCTGAATTCCTTTTCCTCGGGGTCGTATAATCGGGAGCAGTAGTGGGATTCTGAAACCCTGCAAGCCCCCAACCCAGAGCTGATTTTGTTCAATAAACACGTTAAAAGGAGCTGATCCCCTGCTCGTTTATCTCCATCCACATTAGTCATTCTCTTTGGCTTTACTGTACTAACGCAATTATGCCCAAAATCAGGGTTTGCTTATTCTGTTTCAGAACAGCCCCATCAGGAACCAGCCAAGCTTGTGTCGTTGTTTCCAACCCAGAAGATGCCTGTCTTTCAGAGAGGGTATCAGGAGTGGTAGCTGTGAGTGCTGCATCCCTGTGCCTGACTTGTCCTTTAATGTACCACACAAAAAATAGGGACATTGCAAGGATTTCACAAAGCCCTTCACAGAGATCGCATTTACATGTAAGGCAACCAAATATTTTGAATAATTTTGTTCACATCCCTGAGGATAAACTCATTGAAAGGGTCTAGGACCTGACTGTGCAGAGGCTGGGGAGAGTGGCTGCAGTGTCTGCATGGGGGTGAGTGACTCCTGGCCTGGCTGGCAGAGTCACCTCCCACTGCCACCTAGCAGAACAACTCAGTCACTGGCCTCTGTTGAGAGGAGCAAGGCAAAAGGATAGCTCTGTGAGAAAGAGAGGGAAAACACTCCACAAAAGAGGATGGAATGGAGTAATTAGCTTCTTCCTCTGCAGCCTCCAGCCCTCTGCCAAGCCTCCCTGCCCCACAACAGGCAGACAAAAGGCTTTTCCAGCTGCCACACATTGCACAGCCCCGGCCAGGGACAGCAGCCACGTCCTCGTGCCTTTCAGGGATTTGCACACATGTGCTGCTCTGTCTGCAGGCCAAGGAAAAGCAGCCTTAGCCCTTACCACACGTACAGATAGAAAATGCTTGTTGCAGTGCTGCTGGCACTCAGCATATGGTTACCCTGATTTATTTCTGTTGAAACAGAAGCCAGAGTTTCTTCCTGCTGAGGCCCTTTGTGGTAGAAATAAGGGGTAGTCTGTGTCCTGGAGACCTTAATTCAGTGCTAAAAATGACATTTTGTCTTCACCCTTTGCCATCATTTCTGGATGCAGGCACTTGAATAGAAGGAAGCCAAGGTACTGATATTATGCCTCACGTATTTCATTTCCTGGGAACTAAGTGGTGAGTGTTGCTTATGCAACCTTAAAATGAAAGCATCTTACAGGAACAGATTGTCCTTTTTTGTGTTTATTCTGATCAGTAAAAAAAAAAAAAAAAACACCCAACAACATATTCTGCTCAGTAAAAAATCCCCCCACAACATGTAAAAGGATTCACCCAGTAGCAAGATGGTTTTCCACCAGGACTACTGGAACATGAGTTTCTTTTCTGTCCATGTGCATATCTGTGTTTCTCACAGACGCTCATGGGAGCGATGGTTTTCAGCTGTGTGCAGAGGCAACAAGGAGAAATTCGCATAAAATTAACATGCCCTACCTCTGATTGTAATCCACATGAGATGAATGACAAACCCCTACTCCCTCTCCAAACACTGACTAGATCCATGAGCCTGACTTCATGTAACAGCAAGTTAAATGTCTGAGACCAATTGGGATATCAGACATTACAGCAACAGAGGTTATTAATTGGATGATATGTAAAATTCAGTGACTTGTTGTCAAGGTGTACCTCACAATACCAGTCAAGTTATAAAATTCAGACACAATTACATGCTAGCTGAATACATTTGCCTTATTTCACTATACTGTATATTAAACTTTCCCTTTCATGTTTGCATAATAAATCTGAATGGAGCTTTTTATTGCACTCACACTTGGTTGATTGCTTTTGGTTATTTTATAGCATATAAAATATTTCGTTATAGGCGGAAGGAGAAAAAACAAAGGTTTCATTACAAAACTGTAAAACAAAATGTGAATGCCTGTTCTAGTGAGGTGATGAACATACTTCATGTTAACTTAGAGGTGCCACTTTTTATCACGAATATGTTATTACTGTTATTATTTTGGGGGATGTCTCAGTATCAGAACATGGAATAAAGTATGGCTCCTCAGTTTTATTTGCTGCAAGCACAAGTGCCATGGGGAGGCAGACACAGCTACAGGAATGCCCTGTGTCTTGCCCACAGAATTTTTTAAAGGAGACACTCCAGGTGAAACTCTCCTGGTGGCAGAAAGACAGCACAGAGCCTGAGCAGGGTGCCAGGCTCCCACCAGCTCTGCAGAGCATGAGTGTGTCTTACATAGCTCAGATATGTTGGTGACTCTGAGGAGAGGTGAATTCTCACCTTCTAATTTCTGTTCCCAAAATGCCACATAGACAGTGCACGAGAAAAGAAAGATTTGGGGGTTTTCAGTCTTGCAAAACAGGGGTGAAGAACCTGCTCTTTGCTGAGTGTCAGACAGATATTCCAAAGCCTTTCGGCAAACCATGGATTAACACACCCCAAATAAACACTGGAAAAAACCCCAACCCAAACAATATTAAAACACCTCCCTTCCACCTCCCCCCCAATAAAAGCTGTCACAGTAAAACGCAGACTGAAGAAGGTATCAGTATTAAAACGTTACTCTTGAAATCACAGAACTCTTGCACAAATAAGAAAACATAAGGAAGTCATATACAATAATGATACAGTTAGAGAAAAAGATAATCTTAAAGAACCATTGAGTAAAGATATAAAAGCTGATATAAACATTTCCAAGCATACCAGGAATAAGGAATGTGAAAGGCAATCTGGAGAACTACTAGATGAAGAAAAAGAGAAAAATATGAAACTGATACATTAGAAGCAATCCACAATCCCATAACCCAGCTGAGGGTTCTGTCTGCAAGTGATCAGTATTTGGTAATGTGAAAAACAGGCTCAAAGAAGGACTAGTGCATTTCTTCTTACCTTCTGGCAAGGTGTGATTTAGACATTCTGTAAAGTAAACTTGCATTTGCATGTCCTCAGTTTTACACATTTTTATCATATATCCTGGTTACCTTTTCTCCAAAATGAAAGCAACAAGGATGAGGAAAGGTATGCAAAGTGTGAAGATGAAGCAACAGGGATTCTTCAAGTAAGAAAAAATTGCCCTGTGGGCAGCTGGCAGAGAGGTCTATACAGTCTCAGGTAGGATGGAGATAAACAAGGGATGATTAATCACTCACTGTTTCTTAGAATGCAAGAAGTAGGGAGCACTTGAAAAAAAATAGTACATACATGTTTTATAAGAAAAGAAGGCAATGAATTTTCAAGCCATGCACAGATGAGGGAACTCACTGCCACAGGACATGCAGGTATACAAGTGCAAACAGGTTCCAAAAGGACAGACTCACAAAAGAAAAGCCTGTCAATGCCTAATAATGATCAAAGGTTCTGCTTCTCCAGAAAGTCCCAAAAGCCAGAGACAGCTAAAAGCAATGAATTTATGTCCAGGGTGGTTTGTCTTTATATACCCTTTATATTTTTTCTCTAAGCAACTACTGCTGATGCTGAGTAGGAAGTCCTTGGCCTTTGACAGATTCACATGGCAGTAAGACTGTGCCATTAAAACACACATTAATTAAATATCATGTTATGAAATGACCCTGTGGATTATAGCTAGGTGTCAGGCTCTGGTACCTATATTCCAACTTTCATGCACCTATAAATATCAAATCACCAAACAGTGCACTTGAATTTGCAAAATACAGGCTCATCGCCATTCCAATACCACGTTCTCTGACAAAAGTAATTTATTTGCTTATCAGCCCATCATATTTTTTTTCAAGTCCAGTAAAAACTATCATTCCATTGTTCTAAACAAGCCCTAATCTCAGCATGCAGGTCTCGGTCTTATACAGATGCTAATTATTATAACTGCAGGGCAAATCAGCACAATATGACCAAATAAATAAATTTTGCTGAATACATAAAAGAAAACCTCCCACAACCCTGTACTTGTTGGCTTTCCAGAATCACAGCTGTACAGTGTTAATGCTGTATTCATGATCTTAATAGAAAATAATCCCTTGAAAATTAATTGTCACTAGACATTAATAAGCACTTTGTTAATTAAGCCAGTAAGCCAATTAGGCCCAAGGTGAATTTGAGGGCAATCAACTCTATAAACGGTGTGAGCTAAGTCTTAGAAGTACACTCTAATTTTTAAAAAGCCTGTTTTTGGAGACTGGATAGCTTGTGGGATTGCTCATTACAGAACAAAGCAACTGCCCAAATGCAACCCAGGCCAGGAGCAGCCAAGAGCCATCATCACCCACCAGCTTATCTGTGTCTTCAAAGCAGCTGGTCTAGACCTCATTTGAGACCTTACCAACTTGTAATTAATAGCTTCTCTAAGTAAACCAAATCAGAAAGCCAGCAAAAAGCAATTCAAATGTGCCTCCTGGGAAAGAGCCTAAGCTGTAAGGCAGGGCAGAGTGCAGAGAGAGCAAGTTACAGCTGACTCCCTTTGACTACGGGTAAGCATCAGGCAGCTATCCCTGCTCCCTCTGCTAGGCTTTCACAGACCACAGGACATTCACAAAACCTGCACAGAAACGGCTCAAGCCTTTCTCACGAGATGCAAATATTTAACAGCTCTTCCACCTCCAAAAGCCCGCATTACACACTCTCTCTTGTTCCCTGTCCAGGAGCAGAGATAGCACATGCAAGAGTGCAGGTACCTCAGAAGCCTTCATTTCTGCCTTTCCTTTACAGCTGAGAGGAGCAGATCCATTCCTGGGTTCCCATCCCTGAGGAGAGACCTGTGTTTCTCAACACACTCCAAACAGGAAAGCTGTTTTAGCTGTTGCTAAAGTCACTCCTCTGTGGGCATGGCTGAAGATCTCCCCAGGGCAGTGGTCCCTGCCCCCAACCTGTCAGTGTTCAAGAACCATTGACTGGTGTGACTCTTGGGGCTCTGCCGTTCAGGGAGTTGGACTTGACAATTCCTGTAGCTTCCTTCCAGCTCAGAATATTCTATGAGTCCATTATTTTCTCCTCCTCCCATCCTTCTGTTCTGTGGTTTTTTGTTGTGTCTCTTCACAGGTCTCAGCAAGCTCGAATACTTCAAGCCAAAAGCATCCAGCTGCCCGTTCTTCTCCGCTTAAGTGAAAGGAGTTTGTCCATACATTGAATTTGGCACAGGGCTGGAGAAAGTCATTTGTTTCTCTAATTGATTCCATTTGAAAAAAGATGCCATTAATCCTTGCACATCTGTTAGCACTGATAAATGTGCCCCGTGTTTTGAGTGTTTGTCTTGAGGCCTTGGAGGCTGGGGACTCAGTTCTACCATCACCTTCTCACTTGTTTTTTCCAGCAGTGTGTGGACACTGAACCCACCAAACTGGAGGAAGAGTTGCACTCCTCACACTCCTTCCAGGGCTAACCATCCCTTGTTACTCCATCTTTCCCATCACAAGCTTGGACTGCTCAGTAACTTGCATGAGAAAGTAACACGCGTAGTTAAAAGGCCTTAAAGGCCTTAAAATTCTTTTTTTGCAAATGAGCAGACAATTATTCTGTGCATAATGATGAGCTGCTAAGTTGGAACATGTTCAGAGATACAGTAAGTCTCTGTAATAATTTTTATTAATTTTTAAGAATGCTGGATCATCTCATCTGAAGCCAAAAACATTAATATTTGCATTAATTAGTGCTCATAATACAGTATATCTTTTGAGTTTTACTGCAGGCATTTGAATCTTTCCTTACATTGATTTTCTAAAAAAGATCACCTTGATGAAGGGGGTTTAGGGGTTTCTTAAGCCTAGTAAAAAATATTTTCCTGGAATAGCAGTCAGCTTTCTGCCTTTGTTTTTCTCATCTTTTTTTCTGAGTGTCGGTTATTATGGGTTGGGTTTGGGGACTTTTTTTTGTCTCTTCCTGCCTTAGTAGAATATGGGGATAATGATGTAGGCTTGACTATGCATATAAATTGAATAATTTGCAATAATGCTCTAAAGTGCCACCGGGATGGAATTCAAAGGGCTGTTTGCAGAAACAATTGCTTTTTTAAAAATTAATTTCTGAAAAGTAAATGTAGAAAATGGTGATATGGCTCAGGGGATTGAAAATGGCAGAGAGACTTTCATCTTCTGGTCACTGCTTCAGATCCTACTCAGGCTGAAGAACAACTGAAAATATTACTGTGAGAAAAATACTTTGGATCTCTGCAAATTTTAACAGAATAACCTGTGCTGAGGTTATGAATTAGATTGGTGTTCCCCAAAAACAATAGAAGAGGATCAATTCTAATACATATTTTGGAGCACTTTTTTTTTAAAGTCATTCTACTGATGGAATATAAAATGATCATTTTTTTCAAACAGCAATCATTTTTAATCACAGACATTGTAAAGCAAAACAGAATTAATATCCTTGGCCATAAGGAGAACTGGTTACCCTTCCTCAGACCTATTTACATTTTTGCCAATATTATCAGAGTAGATAATGTATTTTCACGATAGTAATCACATGTGTCAAGTTGGTTATGTAACAGGAGAAGACAAAGGGCATTTAAACCACTTAAATCAGACTGGAAGAAAAAGAAAATTATGTTTTAAGGATGGGGTCATGGTTCAGTGATGTTAAGAATCTCATGCAGTTTAAGATAAATGCACAATCCCTTTACACTTTCCATCTATGTGTAAAAAGACACCAACAATCCATTTTCTACATAAAACATAAAATAAATACATATATTAATTTCAGTTGCTGGTCCATCCTTTCCACAGAGAGAATCAGATGCTTCAGAGAGATGCTTCACCAGAAACAGGTTTGCCTGAAGATGGGAGGATGCCCATTTGGACGGACAGGAGTGACAAACCATCACCTACATCTTCAGAATTAAACCCTGTGCCAGTTTCCAGACCTCCTTGCAAGCAGATTTAAAACACCTCCAGGAACACACACTTCAACACTCCCTAAGGCGCCTAGCAAGTATCTCAAGAATGTAGTTATTGATTTCTGGCAATATCTACAGTATCTTAAGAGATTTCCAAACAGAAAATGAAGAGCAGCCTATGGCCTGAACAGTAAGCATTGAAGATTGAAAGGATGCAGTGGCTGAGTGTTGAAAGCTGCCAGCAGCAGCTTTCTACCAGTGCAGGCACACTGAGTGGCTACTCCAATGTCAACACAGAAAACCGCTTGAGAGTTGGTTTTATTTCAAGCTTGAATAAACCTGCTCCCAGTTATTCACCTAACTGTGGATATCTGCCTGCTCATTTCCTACAGACATGACCATCCTGAGATGCAACTTTGGGTGCCCATGAGTTAGCGGCAGGATCAGGAACAAAGGGAGCAAGAACGAGAACATGTGAAAATGGACTGGCCTTCTACAAAGGGCTGAGATGACTGGGATGACCTTGATTTGCATGAGATCCAACTCTGAGCAAAGCCAGCACATTCCCAAGCCTGTGAAGGCCTCCTTCCCTGTGGAAGGTGGATGAGGATGTACAGCATTGTCAATCCAGTGCTGCACACGAACCAAGATGAAAGAGGTGGTGGGGAAACAATCACTGCCATCTCTTTCTAGAGAGGATATTTGCCTCTGCTGCTTCTGAGGGCAGCAAAGACTTTTACATCAGCTTCATAAGGCACTTAAAAAGCAAGTTCCAGAGGCACAGGCCCTGGCTGCTGAGCACAGCACTGTCACTGGAGCTGATCTTTCTGCTGTGGGAACAGCAACAGGACATGAAAAGAAGAGCAGAGGGTCAATTTTATTATGGCTGTGACCACACAGCAGTGCTCTGCTCCAAATGTGGTTGAGCAAACAGAGAAACATCTCTACTCAGAGGCAGCAGCAGAGAAGAGCTCAGTGATCTTTGCTGGACGCCCTTCATAACCAGGCAGTGAAACACTGCATGTTTAATCATGGTGAAGGGTAATAGAGAGCAGAGAACCAGGGAGGCAGCTCAGCTAACTCCAGGCATGCTCTGTTAAACTCTATATGATATAAAAATGGTTTATAGCCCATGCAGCATACTTCCCTTGGATAAGGACCATCGCACACTGAAATTAAAAGCAATTAGTGTCCCTTAAGAGCTTGAAGAGAACTGTTTTTATAAAGCATTTCCTTCAATCTTTTGGGGGAAAAAATATACAGGAAAGGCATTTTTATGCAGAATGGCATTTGTTTACAACTAACACCCTAAGAGATTAGAGCTGGCTTCCAGGCCTCTTATTGCAGCTCCAAAATAGTTGTTGTTGAACTCCCATTGAGGCTGATAGGTCCACTATGTGTGAATGCCAAACACATTGTTTCAGGATTCTACAGCATGTACATATGTGCAGCATGGCACTTTCTATAAAACACTGGAGTGCTCAGGAATTTCATGCTGACTATTAACAAACTCTTTCCCCCAAAACCATTGCAGACTTCGATCCAACCAAACCCCAATATTTCATCCTCTGCTTTATTTGGTGATTAATCTGAAGGACTGATTTCCATACTAACATTTAAACTAGCAGCTTAATGCTGGGAACACAATGGCCTACATTTTGAAACCCAAAGAATGGATGTTGTACTTTATTTATGAGCTATTAGTTTAGCAACTTATAAAATATCCATCAAAAGCCACAGACATTACACAAAATAAAGAAATTAAATACAACTTAATAAAAACCAAAGCACTGATAGATCTCCACTCCTCATTAAACCTCACATCACCCCTGTAAAATCATGTCCTCAGACAAAGATGAAGAGTTTGAAAAAGTACTGACATTTCTTTGCCTTGTTTTTAATGCTTTATTAGTTTAGATTCTATCACGAGTTGCAAGATTTATGACCAAATGCTTCAGTGCTGTATAACAATGTCTTCTAATGTTCCACTCTGACAGAAACAATTTCTAATTGCTGTGCTGTAAAATACTGCCAATGAGCTACAAAGAATGGAGCTGGACATCTTGCAAGTGTTTTCTACAATCACAGTAACATTTACTGATCTTTAAAACTGTTCAACACCCAGAATCTTCTTCAAGGTTAAACCTTCAGAGCTAGCCATGAAATAACAGAAATTAGCATTTCTATAAATGGCACTAGGTTTGCCAGCATGGGAAATTGTACTTAATTACAAAATATCTCAAGGGCAGCAGTAATGATGTTTACTTTACAGTAAATAAACGTGCTTCAGCTTCATCTGATCAGCTTAGGAGCTTGTCTGATCACTGAGCCTGCTGTTGAGGAAGGCAATGCAGCTGCCAAGTGAGATGAGGCTTTTGAAGAAATAGACACAGTCACAGTGTGGTCAAGAAGAGCCTGAGAGTTTGAATCTCCCACCGTTCCCCTCCAGGACACTGTCAGCTGTGCCCAAGCTGTTCTCCAGGTCACCTCACTCCCCAGCACGTGACAGTGACAATGCCATCTCCCCTTGTCATCTGTTTTGCCATGCATAACCTTCCTTACCCTTTTACAGCTTTCCACCCAACATCTAACTTCGATCTTGCTGTCCGCAGTTTCTGCTGTTACCTCTCACCTTACCAAGAGAAATACATCCACGTGTGTTTCTCTAGAATTGCCTTCACACAGAAATTTTCATCTCAGGGCTTTGTGACTGCAGCACTCTCTAATCTCCTAAACACTCCTTCACTTCCTTCATGCTGCTGTGATTGAAGAGAACCCATTAGCCGACTGCACACACGCATGAACACAAGAAGAAAGGAAGAATTATAAGTACAATATCAAGCAGCATATGGCAAACCCATTTATGTCTTTCTACAGCAGGTCAGGCACTGAATGGGACTCATTCCTCGGAGTCATTGTTGGCAGTGTGGAGACTACCTCGGTGGTAATGGCTGGAATACAGTGCTCCGGGACTAATTGCATATTTGATATTCATGTGATAAATTAATTAGCTGCTTATTCCCAATGAATAGCCTGGATTCAAATAAAGCTGTCAGATGTAAGGTATGGTAGATGCACATGTATTAAAAATAGCTCCTGGGGGGGTGTGTGTGTGTGTAAACATATATATGTAACAGTCTGCCACTACAATCATTTAATTTAGCTTTGCCCTCAGCCAGGAGTTGCCTGGAGACTCACTAATAACAGAAGCATTCAAGATACTTTTTCTTTTGTGTTCCCTTTCCTTTTTGAATAGATGTGTTTTACACCTTCAGCCTTGATGTAAAATATGCAGAAAAGCTCTTCAACACGGCTTTCATTTATGCAAAATCTAATCTAAATAATGGATGAGATTAAAAAAAAAAAACAACCAAAACTATGACTCCTAACTAATGTAGGACTAAAACTGATCCCAGTTTTAGTCTCACTGGTGTGATTTAGCTTCCAGTAACTTCTAAGGCTTTTGCACTAAGAATTACTGCATCTGAAAGGAGATTACTAGTCCACAAAATAAACTCAGAGTTTGTTTTCCCCAAAATAACACCCAGGTAAAGGATAAATATTTTATTAATATTCTCACCCATGCAAAAAATGCAGCTGCACTGTTTTGTTCCTGGTGAACAAAGATGCAACACAGACTGGCCAACCCCTGCCAACACAAGAAGAACAATGACAAGCATTTTACCTTATATACAGAACCCTGTTGCAAAAATATACTGAAGCTTAAAAGTACTTAGGTTTTATTAGCGCTGAAACTTGTTGATTTAGCTAGTGTTCTTGCAGATGAGATTCCACCACTGTCACCTACATTTGTCTTGTAGTACCTGGAGTTCACACCCTAGGGGTGTTCACACCTCCAGGTTTGAAATTAGAGGTGGGAAAAGGCTGAGAATTTCACCCAGAAAGGAGTTTTTGAGATATTAAACATGAAATTCTTTCAATTGGAAAGGGGGAAACGTGCTCCCCTGAGGCACTTTTCTTGACGCTTTGTGGACCAAAGTTTGCAGATGATAGAAAAAAGTACTTTCAACAACTTTTTCTTGAAAGAGGAATATTTCATCGTGAAAATATGTCAGTAGAATACACCAAGATGGGACGAGCGTAGGATTTTCCCCTCTATAACTGATTTTCTACACCATTGGCATAATTTCACAAAATATTTCAAGTTCAGCTATAATGCTTTTGCCATCCAAAAATATTCCTGGGACCGTTTTCCCACAGCCCTACCTGCCTGCATCACAGATTAGCTCTGTACTGCCTGCTGCAACTTCACTTGGCTGCCAGGAAGGAGGGAAGCACTGAATGGGACAGGACACCTGGACTTCAGTTGTGCTGCCTTGTGAGGACCTGAAAATAGCTGGAAACACTTGCAATGCTTAAAACACCTCAGAAGCACAAAAGTATAGAGGGAGGAAAGAATAAAAACAAGTCTAGCTCTGCTCTGGAAGCCCTGGCTTCCCTGTCATGGATATTTTACACCAAATCCAGCAAACCATGTACGTGTGCAGGCCTGAACGTTGTCCCAACACCCTGATGTGTCCCAGCAACCTGATGTGCTCAAAGCAGAGGACACGTCAAGAATAGAACGTAGCTGCCAGCATCTCCTCAGTGTGCATGGATGGGAAGATGTCCTTGCAGCTGTGTCCCCAGGAAAATTCCCAAACTGTCAGGGAATATTATCTGGGCTAAGTGCCTTTACCAGTCTTTAAACACAAGCAAATGAAATAAAGATCGTTGTCACCACAACAAAAAGAAATGGTCAGCTCCATCTCCTGCCGTGCAGCCAACCTCCAGGATGCCAGGAAGGCACAGGATGTCTCACATCAAAGCAAAACCAATCTTATAGCTATCCCACCTTCTGAAAAAGATCAAAACATGAGAGGAGGAGGAAGGCAAAGGGATTAAAATTACACTGACCTGAAGCTCTCAAATATGAGAGAGGAAGTACAACAGCTCAGTCTTGAGGTCTGTGCTTTTGTTTGTGAATAGGAAAAAAAAAAGAGAAAAAACCCAATACGCAATACATAAAAAAAGAGCACCCCAAACATATTCACAACCTTAACTAAATCCTAAATGACATAGTTTAAATACTTTCTAAGGAAAGCTTAAAGTTATAAGCAAAGGATTACTTATCTTTATCTCATTAAAACTGCATCAATTACATACATTTTACTTCATAAAATAGTTCCCCTTAACCTGATTATATCTGAGCAGTTTTATCTGAAATTCATAGCTGCAGCTATATTCATCTGCAGCATTTACCAGGCACAGACAAAGAAAAGAAGAAATTGTCTTCTGCCTCCTGTAGCAGTTTTACATTACATGGAAGCAGAAATCAGCTTAGCCTTGAAAAAAAAAACCCTAATCCAAACTCAGGAATTGAGGTTTTCCAAATTGCCTAGTCCACAGTTTGCTAAAATCAAAATATTCTTTTATATTCATTGTTTGAGAATTACTTTTAGAGTCTTATTTTCTTTTTAATAGAAGATTAATATGCACAATGTCTTTGTACAGAGTTGAATTTATAAAATAATAATAAAACCACAAAGGCTTCCTCAGAACATTAGACTGCATGAGTAAGCACAGCAACATCCAAAAGCACTGAAGTTCAGGCTCCGCTCATATTTTAACTGAGCTTTCCCCTCTCTTCAGCAAGAATTACAGGATAGTGTCACAATCTGGTTTGGCACATAGGGGCTGCTCAACATTTTGAGTGTTTTACAAATGACATTTAAACTCTAATCTTGGATATATAACTTGAAAGTTTCATTTCTTGTAGCCCTGGACTTCACACAAACACAAGCTGCACTCTAATCTTTGATATACAGGTGCTCTTAAATGCTTTAATTCTTAAATCAGGGAGGCAGCAGAGTGGATTTGGGTTGTTTTAATTTTTGTAACATTCCCGAAGTCCCTTCTGATCACCTTCTCTTCTCTTCCAGCACAGCACCTATAGCACCTGCATAGGTAACAATTGTTCTGCATGTGGGAGGGGGAATCCCAGCACTAAAATAAGCACAGATCAGGTCAGGAATGAAACAACAACTAGCAGAGCTCCACAGAGGAAGTCACATCAAATTCTGTTTTCTGAGCACCAAGCATAGAACAAAAGTGAAACCAACCCTTCTCCAGGGACCTGAGTCATCTGTGCAAGGAATGCTTGACTGGGAGTTTTGTGTTTCTTAAAAGCTAATAATGAAGTTCTAAGAAGCGTTTGGGAGGAGTCTTTTTGGGAAGAGAAATCCCTTTTTGTCCAAAGATAGTACACTATTCCCATGGTACACATTTGAGGAACCTAAGAACAAAACAGGATTCAAGTATCTTTTATAAAATGTCCTCCAACAGCATTTTCTGTTGTTGGTACTCTTCCAGATGCTTGCTCTGAACCAGAACCACATGAAACCTCTGCTCTTGGTAAATTCACAAGAACAGACCTGAGGTTTTTCTCTTTTGCAGTGTGCATCTACACTTTGGGCAGTGAGACCGGCAAGGCAAAGATCAGATGAGGCTTTGCAAAGAGACACTGGATTACCATTATTATGTTTTTCTGTAGTGCAAGTAGATTTCCTGTGTAGCTCCACTTGTGGAGCTCCTGTCCTCATCAGTGTGGATAAATCTGCTGTGTTACTCTATTACTTACATACAAGGTTTCATGACTGGCAGTACATCAGTAGGTTATCCAGAAATTACATGTATCATTCATTTTGGGAAGGCAGAGACAAAACAGTGTTGCAGATATTGGCCAACTTTTTCCTTCTTTATATAATTTTCCCTAGTATTCTTTTCTTACTTTATTAAATGCACTAATAAAAGCAACCTAGGCTCTTGCCAAATATATTGCTTTTATTATGCCAAGCAGAGAGATGAGCCCTTTTTACTTTTCCACTTTTCAACATCTTCATCTCCTAATTAATACACAAATTAGGGACAAAGACTGGTGTGTGTGTGATAAAACCAAAAAATAGTTCACACAAACATCTGACAAAAAGGGGATTTGACACTTTGCTCAACACACACCTGGATTTGCTACTTTTCAGGTGCTAACAGTAAATGCCACAGAGCTCTGTTTAATCAGCTCAACCTCCTGTTATCAGTGCAACTCACTCTCATTTATCCCTGGAAAGCTGTGGGACTGCTTTCCAAAGTGAGGCTGGAGGGGAACGGTTTTGTGTGGGACAGCTCTGATGGAGGACTGGACCTCAGAGCAGAACAAACAAGGGTCAGGATTAGAATATCTTTTTCCTCCCACAGGATTTTTTTTCTGAAATGTCTCTGCTAAAGGCACACACCTCATAATTTGCTGGCTGCAGCAGGACTATGTTCAGAGATAACATCAGTGGTCCTGAAAGCTGTGGGATTTATTCAAGTTGAATGTGGAGAATTGGAAGATTTTTTTTGCAGTGTGGCTCCCCTTTCATATCCCCAAACTGAGTTATTTTCCACTATATTTACATCTATCAGTCAATACTATAATTGGAACTGCTAAAATGAGGAGATCCTTAGGGCACATAACAGGCTTGAGCATTGTTCAGCTCAGTATCTTGGCTAATGAGCCAGGCTCCACGATATTCTGAAAATACAAGTGCATAAATCCAGATATTTTTTTCCTATTAGCCAAAATCTACTAAGCAAGTATGTAGAAACATGAAAGATGGCCAACCAGCGGCCCAGAGAATGAGCAGTTTAATTGTGGAGGACTCAGTGCTCTGCTGGTTCTCACAGAGGATGGGAATGCAAGCATGCTTCCCCTAAGGGATACACATGTGTATCTATAAATTCACATATGTGCACAAAAATAAACCTCCCAGACCAAAGGCAGCTACCTGGTGGGTGTAACACAGGAGCTGACAGATACCACAGACCACGAACAAGCCGGAACACCCAGGGTGCTCCTGCAGGGATAGATCTAATGCTCCATGCATTCAGGGACATGGCTGTCCCTCTCCTCAATGGGACTACGAGGTGAAATTCCAACAAAAGTATGAAAAAAAAAAAAGGGTCCAAAGCAAAATACTCTGGCCAACACAACCTACACTGAACTCCCTGTGACTTTGTATGAGCCCTGTAAGCATCACAGTGTTTTTCAGTGCCTGTACTGGTTGTCTTCCACCATAGTTCATTCAATACTTCAAATTACTGATGCAATAAAATCTGTTCAGGCAGCTTAAATGCCCAGATCAAACACATCTTTTAAATACACAGGATTTCTACATTAAGCCCCTCCTACAACATCCTGAAATGAGGCATAAGAAATGACCTAATGATACAGATATGACATCCTACCTCCCTAGGAGCAGCTGTATGAAAGCCTGAAGAAACTTTTCTGGGAAGACACGGGAACTCTTACAGGGTACCAGTCTTTCCTTAGGCCTAAAAAGAGACTCACAGCACTAAAAAACATTGCAAATAAATTTATCCCACTCTCATGGCCTCACTGGGACCTACTCAACTGCGCCTGAGTCACAGTGATTTCCAGGAGTTCTTTGCAGGATATCGGCATAAGTGGGCTCAGAAAACTGAGTCACAGCTGACTAACAACTCATAGCAGGTCAGGGAAGCTGCCTGACACCGGCAAGGAGCCCTTCCAGAAAGGGATCATTAACAAACAGCTATTCACACTTCCTATCTCAGCCTTTATGTCAGGGGAAAAAAAGAACAGGGGCACGTTTAATGTTCTTTTTGTATACAATCAAAGGAGAGTTAAAGGGGCACCTAAGGGGATGCTGCCAGATGCTGAACTTGATCCCACACACTACCCAGGCGTTGTCACTCTGATGATTTTACAAGAATCAAATCTGTGGTAGCTGGACTGTCAGCCTTATCCTACGCCTGTTTATACCCCTTGACCAGCCCATATTAACCACTTTATGTTCAGCCACAGTCACATACAAGGTGGACACGTGGATGCATTTGTATCATCTCACCTGTGCTATCCTTCAGCCTGTGCTGAGTGTTTTAACCAATGTCAGCAAACGAATCCACACCACCAAATCAAAATCTAATACAAATATATGACCTGGGAGCCTAAGAAACACGTTTTATTGCTGAAATTGCTGCTTAGCAGAGTTTACTGTTTCAAAAGAAAGCTTTCCTCTTTCCCCTCCTATCATGGAGTGGCATCCTGGGTATCTCAACCTCTTCCCTGCCTCTCAAAACAGGGAGAGTCTATCTTGGCAAGCATGAGCAAGACTGGTAACTGGTGTGTATTCCTACCCATCCCTTTTACTCACACATTTGGTGATGCAAGTGTCTATAAATTAAACATGAATATTGCATGAGCAAGCCAAGATTTCAGAGTCAGACCAACCGGTCCACACAAACCTATTTGTCTTCAGCTTATGTGTGCCATTAACTATTAATAACCAAACACACGCTACAGAAAAAGTCTAATAAAATAAAATCGCTTGTTAAACCCACTCATTTAGGACATCTATCAACCCATGCTAGTCCACTTTTTGTTAATCATGCATTTTTATTTTTGCTCCTGGTCTAAAAAAAGTACCTTCCCCCCCGCCTCCCCCAGTAACTGAAAATGTTAGTCTAGCTGGAAAAACAAAAATTGGGGATTCTTTTTTTCCAGGAGTTTGCTGAGCTTGCCTGCTCAATGGCTCTGACAAAGAACTATGAGAAACAAGCGGTGTGTGTTAAAATGTTAGCCTCAATTAGTTTCACTAAGTGTTTTTTTTAATAGTCTATTGCCCTTTAGAATTATTTTTGTCCAACACAAAGCAGATCTGTGAAGGATTTTGAAACTTTAGGCACACAAAAAGAAGAGTACAAGGGAGACCTGCAGGATGTGAAAACTGCAGTAAAATCCCAGCAGCAGCAATTATCTCCTCTAAATGTTACAAGAAAACAAATAATTTTGTTTGTGTATATATATGTTTATCTAGAAAACTCATATGCACACATCACCCCACAGCTTTTATTATTATCACTGTCCTTTAAAATGAGATGCAAATGAATGCAAATTGCTGTTGTCTTCTAAGCATAGTAAAATAAACAGAACAAAAATTATCAGAGGCTGTAAACACTTCCGGCACGATAAGAACAAATACATTTGTCAATAAATACAAAATTTTGTTTTAGCTACAAAGTGGTCATAATGGGAAATTTCAGTGTCGCTATTTGAAGATATTTATCTTTTTCTACCAATTCAGAAACATCTTGTGATGTGGATTCTTGTGACACAAGTGATAGGAGGGTTGGATTTGCAGAACTAGGATGATTCCATTGTTTGTTGGGATTGCTTAAGCTGCCCCTGGGTGAGTTTTGTTCCTTAACTGGAGAAGGTCAAAATGTTTGGGAATTGGGAAAAGTGGTAGACAGAAAAACCTAAGAAAATTGAGAATTCATTTTGCCAGCATATGTGGAAACCATATAAATTCTGCTCCTAAATTTGCTTTATATGGTCTCTCACACTGGCTGGATTTGATTGCTGAACAAAATATTAAAGAGTCAGAGGAGGATGAAAGCATAAAGCTGTGTTTGCTCCCAGAAATCCAAGATCAGCACCACTGGAGTCTGGATCACACTTTTCAAAACACAGGGAAGTCCCTCCACCAACATCAGTGCGTTTGAGGTCAAATCTTTCTGGAACACAGGCGTTAGAGACCGCCCAATTAAATACAAATAATCTTCCTTGGGGCAGCTCCACAAATCTGCTATTTACATAACAGGGCAAAGGCTGAGCCAATTTTGCTTATCTGCATCAGCAGATTGTCCCTTCCTCCTGA
The DNA here is from genome assembly GCA_013400175.1 of Phainopepla nitens. Taxonomy (NCBI): domain Eukaryota; kingdom Metazoa; phylum Chordata; class Aves; order Passeriformes; family Bombycillidae; genus Phainopepla; species Phainopepla nitens. Next base: position 200,892 of record VXBQ01015612.1, read on the forward strand.
CAGAAAAGTGCCTGACGCAAGCCAGAGTTAAACAAAAGCCACTTAAACCCAATTATATGTTCAAAATGATAACTAGGACAGTGAGACTGAAGAAATACTCCCCAAAAATAAAAAAAGCTCCTTGGGAAGGCAATTTTCTACTCACAAGAAGTCTGGTAAATCCAGACACACTTTGGCATTTGCAGACTCAAGAGTTCAGGTGGTATTTGCCTGTCTCATGACCAGGCATTAAAATTACACCACCAGGCTCACAAATTAAAGAAAGCTGGTGTTAAAAAATAACTACATTGTGTATAGGATAAATTAAGTTAATGCTGTGCCAATTCAATTTGGTCTCCAATGCAACGTTTGGATGGAAACTTATGACAGGCTTTTGAAAAAGCAGAGTTGTGCAGACTTCCCTCCCTGTGTGCTTCTTGTACAAACTTTGGTGTGAAGATATCTTGATCAATAACTGGTCTGACTGAGGTGCTAGCACAGGATAAGTTATTATGCCTGCTGTAGTTAACTGTATTTCAATAACGCAGTATAAACCACAGTGATAAATGAGAAGGATTTTTCCCCATTTTTAAGTGCCTGTGAAAATAAGGAACTGCTCCCAGCAGCATCTTACAGAAGCTCAGCTGCAGCTTCACCCCAGATTCCTGCACGAGCTCCTAATGCTGCAATCTGCCCTGGAATGAGGTGTGTTGGGAAGTGTCTGCTGTGTTAATAGATGACAATATAATCAATACCTATATAGATCAATCAATATAACCTTCTCCTTTACAAAGGTCATGCAACAGTAGCATACCCTGCTGCCTACAAGGGAAGGCAGTAGAGCACAATTCCCAGAACAAAATCTTTATTTTTCCATTATAAGAGCTGTGTTAGTTCCTATATTAACTTACACAGAATACACTAGATGGAATCCATACATTTTTATACAGATCAAGGGTTAGTAATAGGAAAAGTGCTATCTTAATCAAATTATGTCTTTATCCAGACATCACCAGTTAAAGTGATCTCGTGGCAGCTCAAAAGCCACAGGAGAAGGTAGTTTGGGACCCATTTTTATAGCACAGATGCCAACACCAGAAGCTTCTTCAGGACCACAAGTGGCTACACTGTGTCTCCTCACCAGCACAGAGGGTAAACTTTACATAAACCAAGAAAGTCTTGCGAGTATTCTTTCCAAACCAAAAACAAGACCCACGGACATCACAGAGTAGAATGAGTTCACAGCACCAGATCTACAGACCATGTGAAAATAAGCCCTGGAGCCTCTAGCTCTCCTCCTGTTCCTAGGGTGTGAGACAAAGGGAGCAGGAGGATTTAGACACACACACACTGACAAAATGCAGTGTTTTATTTCTAATATCCACACACAGAAGCACACAAGCCGTACATGCAGCAACCCACATGTACATAAAAAGCAAAACACAACTGGTGATTCCAGGGCCTCACCCTTTGCTGCTGGAACAGCATTCCGGAAGCTCTCAGGAGGACCCAACACAGAGACCCTATGGAAAGGGCTGGAATGTTGGGCAACACTCTGGATACACTACTAAAACTCCTGCTTACACATTCAAGACTTCGGCCTAGCTCTGCAAGCTAGAGTTTATACTCTTTGAAGTAGGTTTCTAAGAGCAAGTGCAAGTTTATCTTCCATCATTTGCCCTACTCAGACACAATCTGGTCACCATAGAGACAAGAAAAGACTTTAACCACCTTCTCAGGGACTCAGTGACCAAATTAACTGGTGCCATCCAGGGGAGCACAGGTCACCCTCTGCCACAGCGGCAGCAGAACCATCTCCCCAATGCCTGAAGTGCATTCAAAGCCAGGTCTTTAATAACTTGAACTGTAACACTGCATTTTCTAAGACACCCTGGTTCAGATTGATGGGGAAGAGCCCAAGCCACACACCTCAAAGCCTGGTTCCTCAGAGCCCAGTTAACCCATCTGCCTTTGTATTCAAATTCCTCCTGAAGATCTCACATCAGCTTCCCACTGACCTCTGCCCAAAACCCCATGTGGTGAAAGGAGACTCCTCACACCCCACCCTGTGGCAGGAAGGTTGTGGGAAGGGCAGCAGCAAGGCTGGACAAGCAGATCACTCGTGTGTCCATCTGCCACTGCAGCAACAGCAGCACTGTTACTGTGCTGGGGGGTTTGCTTCGCATGATATCTGGAAGGAAAAGGGTGGGGATTACTAATTCTCTTTGAATCAGAAGCAGAGTTCAGGCATGACTGCTCTAGCAGCACCTACTAGTACATCCAGCACATGGCTTGGAGCAGAAAAGCGTGAGGGTGAAAACAGGACTACACTTCCATCATTGCTGGGCTGCCCTGAGAAACTGAACACTGCAGCAACCCCCAAACAAATCTTTGGGTTATATCAGGATTAAGAGGACATTTGACACTGCATCAACACCTACAAACCAACAGCTTGACCCTTCCATCTCTGAGTGACTTGCACACACTAATATGTATCAAAACCTAAGCAATTGATTAGCAAATGAAATTGTACCTAGACACAGCAGAGACTCCGGCTGACAGCAAACAAGCTACAGTATTTTTGAACACAAGCAAACAAAACCTCTCCATGGGGTAAAGGAAAAGCAGGCAAATCATCCTAACCACAGAGCTAGTTGTCAAAACACACCTACTTGTTTTTTGACAAGGGACCACGTACAGCTGAGTGGAGGCAACATGGATTTATCTGTTCTACTCTGGGAGGTGTTAGGCAGTGCAGCCAGCCATTGAGGCAGAGTTCTGCAGGACACAACAACACTACCATACATTTCAGAGAACAGCCTGTGGGTACTGGCATCAGCTTCGATACTGAGAGCAGGACCAACAACCAGGCTGAGGTCAGAAATGCATTAACTTCATGTCTCTGTCTTGGTCTCCTGGTACACAAGTTGCCCTTACTGCACCACCCACATTTTCTCTGCTTCCCAGATTGTTCTCTTCTTTTCCCTTCTCTGGTAGGTCTGGAACAGGCTATCAGTGGGCAATTCACACCATCACTTCCCACCCAGGGCCACATTGCCTTTCCTTGGGATGACTCCCACAGCTGGGGATCTCCACAGCACTCACTTCTCGCTCTTCCACTCCCTGCCTTAAAAACCAGACCACCTCTGCTTGGCAGTCTGCCTTACAGGACCTGTGGGCAGTGGGGAAGGTTCAGGCAGATTTGTGCATATGCCACTTTTTCTGAAGCTGAGGGATGCTTTTACTCAGTTTAAGCCCTATAGCTCAGCCAGCTTTTGGTTTGGTTTCCTCCCATCAGCCTTAAGACAGATCTTACAAAGGCAAATTAGAGCTGCTTCTACTATTTTTTTTTTTTATTGTAGGCACATCAAAAGATAACTAGGTCCCTGGTGAAATTGCCTGGTTGAGCATTTCCCCATGGCACAGCATTTTCTAGGTTTGTTCTAATGGCATGAATCAAATATTGATTTAAGGGGGACATCCACCTGAAATGAAAACATACAGATGCATAAATATGTACACACCAATAAACATGCACTGGGTATAAATCAGTCAGGAGGTCTGATGCCAGGAAGGTGATTGTGTGTTATAGTGGTTCTGTGCAGCCTGGATTGTACAGGGGTTGTGCAAGGACAGAGGATTCATCCAGCCTGGACTTGCTCAGCTATTGACGTTAAGGATACTCCAATAAAAGCACCTGGGCCAGAAACTACTGTACAAAATAAGCCTGTGGAATTAATTTACACCCTCTCCCGTGCTGACAAGCAAAGGTCACATCACTCACAGGCTTTGTCTAAAGGCAGTTTAGGTTGGAAAAAGGTTGGGCTAAAATCAAAGTATAAAGATGACGAAAATCAACATAAGCCAGGATGAAACCAGCAAAGACACATACCTGTAGGGACTGCAAACTCCAAAAATCCTTTCATCTCAGGCTGCATCAGAAAACTTCAGGTATGGATTTATTCTGTCAGTAAATTTTAAAATATTCACAAGTGTTTGTGGGATTAGGGCCTCAGATAATTAAGATAAGGAACTGATCTAATTCATGATGTAATGCCACCGAGGAGCACGGTGCCATCAGCCATCAGGTCACTGCATTGTGCTCAGCATATGATTCATTGAACAATAACATATAATCATATTTGATCACAGTGAGCTAGCTAAGGCTGGAAAAGAATAATTACATCTTCTGCTATCAACCATCAAATCATAAATTACCACAATTATTGGATTAACTTTGTTCCAAGCCCTGGGAATTTTTTTTTTCCCCAACTTTCTACAGTAGAGCAACGGGGATGAATTAGTATTAAAGAAGGAAGAAAAAAGAGTTATTAAATTGCACTCCAGGCATGGATAACTAACTGCAGGTAGACCTCTGGATATGGTTTGACTGACTCTCTGGAAAGAGAAATGTAACCTGGAAAGTCCATTTGAGCAAATGGGAGGTGCAGTTTGAGCATATATTTTTGGTAAAGGACACACTGTGCCACTAGACTGTTAAACCTCTGTAATAAAGCCAAGTTAAGGAGCAATGTTGAGTTCATTTAGCATAGCCTGTAGGAAAAGGCTCAGCTAGGGATCCAGTCAAGGACTCAAAAGGCCTGTCCATAGCCCTATTTCAACAGCTTAATCCCCCCTGATATTCCAAATAGCTTTACTAAAAGGTTAATCACTCAGTTTTCAGTAAAATGTATAAGATTAGAGACCTCAATATATCCCAGGATTAGGCTCAGTAAAACTGATACTACTCAAAGAAAAAAAAAAAAAAGAAATAAAGAAAGAGCTCATTTTAATGTACGTATAGAGATGTGGGCAATAGCTGTATTTATGTAAGGAACATAAAAAGGAAAATTTCCTGGCAGTAGGAACTGTGATAGCTTCAGTAGCACATGAACAGAGAAAATGAGAACCTGCTTATAATGGATTCTTTGCATGCTCAGTCATACCTCTGGTCCAGCAGCATATATCTGCACACATTAAAGGCAAACAGCATGTGGTGGGGGTGCCAAAAGCTGAGGGAGGTTGGTAAAAGTAACTGTCAGAGACATTTCAGGCACATTGTGGTTCTAGTTCTTGGCAAACCAAAAGTCTCAGAGGAGAAGTGGTGAAACCTGGCTGATACAAATCAATAGGTAATTGGGATATTCTCATGGACTCACAGCAGAAACCTTGGCTGCAGAAAAATGTTGAATTCTAAGTCCATAGCACTGACTTCACAAAGCTTTATTTTTCATAGATGCAGAATGAAAGAAAATTAGACCATGAGAGACTTCATACGCCAAATAAACACACTTATTAGTGAAAGAGATATTTACAACTATTCTGAAAGAAACCAAAGCAAGAAGTGCCACCAGCTGCATCTACTATGTTTTCACAAGTGGGAAAAGTTCCTATGTTTTGTCACTGTGAGCCAGGTAAAAATGGAAAGATTGCCAAAACCACTGAGCTCTGGCCCAGGTGAAAGGCAGCTGCACACTCTGGCACGTGCAAAGCCTGAGGTTGGACTGAAGGAAGAATTCAAAGCCAAAACAGGCTGGTTTTACCCTAACAGATGTTATGGTCAGCTCTTATTGAGAGGCAGAGGGGCAAAACTGCATGAGCAGTGTGATGCTCGGGGCCAGATAGGTGCACAGGTATGAAGAAGCAGTAGGAGGGCACAAGAACATCTCTCATGTACACCACCACCAGCAAGTTTTGTCTCCAAGAACAAAGACTGCACGTTTTTAGTCTCTCCACAGCCCAAACTCCAATGTGTTAATGAAGGGGGGCAGCCCCTCTGAGGCTCAGCTGGGCAGCAGGGATCTGGCATGGATTGCAAACCAAGATTTGTTACTTGTCAACAATTCTGACACTATCCAGTACTTGCTTTGTAAATCCAAACCTGTCTCTGCAGAAACAGTCTCTTGTTTGCTTCAGTGAAAGATAACTGTGTTTTTTATCCACCTTTGTTTATTTACAATACAGATCCTGACCATCAACTTCTCTTCATAATGAAAAAAAGAACCCAACAAGACTTAGACTAACAGAACAACAGGCTTTGGAAAAAAAAGGGCCATGGTATTCAGAGACAACAGAAATGGAGTAAGCTGCATTTCAAAGGCTAGCTTGTGTGACAAGAGACAGCACAGAGCGTGAGTGTTTTTCAGTTCTGACAGTGTTGAGACTTACAAAGCAAAAAACCCACAAAACCAAAGTGTCTTTCCATACATTATCAGAAAGAGTAAACCTTAGTGCTGCTAATTATAATTGCAAATAAAACAAACATCCCCAGGGAAAGTCCATTACTGTCACTATTCTTCTAACTGTGCCGAAGAAAAATGCATTTTGGGACAGGAAAGACAACATTCCCTCCTAGGACCAGGCAGCACAGGGCTCCACAAGAAACTGCTGCAGCCACAGAGTTGATGATTTCACATGGAGCAGGCTTACTGAATATTGCAGCTGTAACATCCACACTCGTCCTCCTCTCTGGTAAAGTCTAAACAACAGCCTGATGCAGCTCAGGAGAGCAGAGAAAGGGCCATGCCTCAGAGCCATTTGGGGAACAGTTGCTCTGCTTTGACATAACAGCACAGGCATAAGATGTGCTCCACACAGTCCCCTAAATCTGCCTTATTTCCAACTAATTCTGCACGTATACGAACAGCCTATTGAACTTTGAGGGGAATGTGAGGCCATATTTGTTACAGTACTATTATACTGTGCTGTCTCTCTGGTTGCAGTTTGTGGGCAAGGATGGTAAACTATTTGAAAGAAAAGGTTGCCTGTTAAAAGCCCCTGGAACAGCCTTAGTCCAAATCACTTCAGCCTCTCCTCACCTCTGACCTCTCCTTAGTAAAGTAAGGCAGGCCCTCCTTTTACAGCCCTTTGCAAACTGAACATAGTAAGTGCCACAAAGGATAAGAATCATTATAACTATTTTACTTCCTTGCTAATGTCCAGAACACAGGTATTTATTTATATTAAAGGCTGTAAAATGCACAAGTCATTGACAAATAAGATGTGGCCAAGAGGATGTAAATCATAAATGCCTGTGCAAAGACAACACAGGTTTAGGGTTATGTAATTTACCCTCAGCGCCAGTTGCTTGCCTGAGGGAGAGGAGAGTATGAGCAACCGGCACAGTACCTCAGGGCCACCATGAAAAATATGCTAAAAGAGTTCTCCACCCACACACCCTCTCCTCCAATCTGACACATTCCAAACTCTCTCAGCTTGGATCTATCACTTACATTGCTATGGACAGGATGAATAAAAACAGGGAGTAAAGTGCTACCATTTCTTTGACAGAGGAAAGTCTGTACAGAGCATAGGACGTAAAAACTCCTCAATTTAGATTCCAGATAAATTTCCTATGCCTAGTTTTTAGAAAAGTCAAGGTTATTATGCAATTATGATATTTAATCACAGAACAGATTGGGTTGAAAGAGACTTTAAAGGCCATCAAGTTCCACCCCCCTGCCATGGACAGGAACACCTTCCACTATCCCAGGCTGCTCAGAGCCCCATCCAGCCTGGCCTTGGGCACTGCCAGGGATGGGGCAGCCACAGCTTCTCTGGGCATCCTGTGCCAGGGCCTCACCGCCCTCACAGGGAAGAAATTCTCTCATATATCTAATCTAAATTTATCCTCTTTCACTTTGTACCCATTACCCCTTGTACCCTCACTCCAGTACCAGATGAAGAGCCCTGTCAGATACTGGAAGATTGCTATGAGGCCTCCACTCAACCTTTTCTTCTCAAACGTGAACAGCCCCAACTTTCTCAGCCTGTCTTCATTGGGAAAGCTCAGAAACGGTATCATAACCTCTATTTAGACTCTCATTTTCAGTCCTAATTTTTAGAGAACTTTTACAGTCAGATTTACCTTTCTATCCTATTTGTGGAAACACACAATTTTTCTAAGCACATGCTTGAAATATAGTAGATAAAAGTTATAAATCAAATACCCCTATGTGGGACTATGCCCCTGCACATCTACCTCCCACAGCCTGGGAATTGCCCCTTTTCTGGAGAACCTCCTGAATTTCCTGCCCATTCTGCCTTGGAAGATGAGGACAAAGGCAGAACAACACAAAAGGGAGGAAAGCGAATTTGAAAGTGCAGCTCTCTCCTTTCTGGGACTTGCTTGTCTGTGTGTCTTTTGTAGATGGCTCTGCTCAAGCACCATGATTTCCCTGACGCTTCCACCTTCACGGGGTGTGCAGTGCTTTGTCCTCCCAGCTGGGCAGCAGCCTTTCCAAACACAACCCTATTATTTCCTGGGGTAAGTGGGATAGCTCATCTCATTTTCCATCGGGGATGAAAATTAAAGGCTACTGCTTATGCACCACACTTACCAGACCTTACATAACTGACAAAGACCGCCCTGGCTCTGGTTGAAAGGGAGCTGGGAGAAATCATCTGGCTGGGAGGAATTATCTATTATAAATAAATCACATGCGTGCACACAAAGAGCAGTTCTCACCCAGACTAAACACTTTTCTCCAAGCGAGGTGTCTGCTTTGTGCTCTGTGAACAGGAAAATCACATGTCCCACACTTCAGATCAAAATGCTCTGCAGTAAAGGAGACAGGATAATGACTTACTCCAACTATCACAGCCAAAGCCTTGAAAATTTGCCCAGTGGCTAAATTCATCTGTATTTCTGCCCATGCACTTGGACAGGAACAGAACAGGGTTTTGCAAAGCACCTTTTACGCCGTCTGTGCTTAATTTTGAAGGGCTCATTCACTCCAAATTGTCTCACCACCATCCTGCAAGTTGCTCTACAATGGTTTCCATAGCACACAAGGCTCCTATCCAGCACATGTATCCCACTGCAGCCAGAGGAGAGCTCCTCTCACGATACTGGGAGTGCTTCCCAGCATTATAACCCAGCCCACTTGGGCTGCCTGTGAAGTATATGAGGGATTCAACTCCTCTCGGTTTCACCACTGATTTTACTGAAGCAGCACCAGTTTGGCAGTGCCTACAAGAAGAAAGTCCAACTGGCAACATGAATTCCTTCCTGCAGCCACGCTCCATGGCATCAGGTTTCAGCAGCTTGCTGCAAGCTCTTCCTACAGGTTCACCTTCTGATGTTATCACAACATTTAATAACTGTTCCACCACCTGCTAACTGGAGCCCCTACAAAGGGCAGGTGCTTTTGGGTACAATCCACTCCACAGGTGCAGAGACACACTGAGGAAAGATACAAAACAGTATGGCAATGTTACTGCTATATAAAACAGGTGTTGTTTAAGAAAAGATTCTTCATTGGAATCCACAAGACTGCACAAAATGCACATATTTCAGCAGTCCATCAGCCTTTCCCCCTCTCATGCGCCATCATTTTTACCACTCAGTCAATCAGCATGTTGGAGAGGTGTTTTAAATAGGGGTCCAAAGAGAACTCGCTGTGTGAGGAAGAGGAGTTTTCAACGCACAGCCATGAATCCTCCCATCTCCTCTGGGCACTTCTAAGTAAAACCCAAAAGCAAGGAACTGAAACCTCACTCCAACTTTTCCTCGTGACCATGTCATCCCAGGAAAAGTGAAGAGGCTCTCTGGAGACAACTTTATCTGTGCAAAGGGCTTTCAGAAATTAGTTGCAAAGGCAGCAGTGGTGTGATGGGAGCCATAAGGCCAAGTCTGTGCTGAGCAACCCTGAATTCAAGACCAGGGTACTGGTTAGCCAGGAGTTCTCTGCAGAGATGCCTCCAGGAAGAAAACTTCTAGGCAGCCAAAGAGAAAACTTTCCAAAATCTCAGGCACGCTTTCAGTGCATATTAAGCTTACTGACACGTTACACTGAATTTTGCTGTGATTGCTACTGCTCTAACTTTGCAAGCAACAAAATACACATTACACTGTTACCCAGAGCACATGAGTGTGTATCACTGTATTTTAATCTTTGAATTTCCAAAAAAAAAACCCAAGAAACCTAACAAAACAAAGCACTAACAAACAAACCCATCAAAAAATGCCTCCTCCCCCCCCCCCAAAAAAAATCCTTTAAACAAGAAAACAATACTCACCCTGACCCAAGGAAGAAAGGGAAATAAGAAACATTAATATAAAATAATATCATCTTTAAAGCAAATGGCTTGACACATAAAACCATTCAGAAGCTTGACCAAATAACAGAGCTTAAGTCAGTGCTCAAAACCATTTGGTTTCTATTTCTGTGTCCTCTTCTCTGGTGGAGGAGGTTTGCACTCCTGGCTATCAGTGTCTGATGCAGCCTCACTTCCAGACCATAGAAATTTGGAATTTCACCATATATATTGGATCCTTACCCCAGATTAACTCTTTGAAGCTGTTGGTTTTCCTCCTGCTGATAAAGCAGCCACAAAAATGGTGCCTAATGTTACTTATTTAAACTAACTTACACTTGACTTCAAGTAACACCAATTGTCATCATAATTACCTTGGTTGAAGGTTATGCTAATTATTATTACACATTATCGTCTCTTTCAATTTCTTTCATTTCCTACAGTAGAGTGATGCCCTCATCTCTTTAAAGACACTCTGGGATTTGCAGCCATATTTTCCCCTCATCTTCTCTAAAATGTAATTTTACTGTCATTTTCAACATATTGGTCAGCTCAGGGATCAGAAGAGAGACAAGTTATTCTACATGGAAGTAGTTAAATTGAAAAACTGTCGGAAGCTGAACTGCCAGGAGATGAATCAAAGAGATGGTGTTGCTCCTGGGGTAAATGTTATGGGCATTCCCTTCCTTGTAAATCAGGTACCCTGCAAACAGTTGATGCTAAAGAGATTGTGATACCATAAAGTACTTCAAAGTCCATTTTCTGACCCAAGCACCCTAAGCTTCCAGTATATTTTTTTAAGTGGGGAAAGAGTGATGGAAAATCCTCAACAAGAGTACAACAAAAAGAGTTTACTAGGGGAAAGGAAAACAAAAAAGCAGCTGGAGGGGTACACTATCCCTTTTCTTTGCTTTCTGCTTGCTGGGAGATTCCCCCCTTTTAGCATCCTCCAAAACGGAAGGAAGCATAAGGAAGCTTTTGCTGGTCTCTAGCACCTTTTGCCCTGCTGTTGCTCCCATGTCCCCCATTGATTTATTCTCTGTGCAGCAGGTGCCAGTCAGGTAAAAATGGAATATTTATCTCTGCAAGGCTTTATCTGAAAAATCTCATCAAACTCTGCCTTTCATAGGTGGCAAGGAAAAAGCAGCTTCTCTCTCAAAAGGAACATTTCCCTACAGGATTTGTCTTTCTCTCTACCACATCCTCAGAAAATGTTGGGGTTTTGTGACCCTCATGGCCTGGAAAGATTGTCAATTCAGTGTTGCATGGATCAGATTCAATGCAGTAGCTGTTTCACACTGTCCAAATGATGTAAAAAAATGAAAACATATTAATGATTTACATTGACCATCAAGAAATACACTGAGTCTAACTTTATCATCACTTTGTATTAAGGGAGATACAAAACTCAGCTTGGAGGAGAGCTATGCAATGGAAAGGATGGGGGAAAGACTAGCTCAATAGCAGGATCAACGAAGTGTGTCTGGGGGGAGGTCTTTGTTGTTGACTAAAAAATATTTTTTCAGCCTAAAACCAAAATTTGCATTTAATTTTCATGTTCTCAAAACTTTTTGCCCAGTTGAATTTTTTTTTAAAAAGTGGGTTTTTTCATACAAAAATGTTTCACTTTTAAAAATCCTTCCAAATGATTTTTTATAAACCTTCTAAGCAATTCTTCCATCCCAGGTTAAGGGGAAAAAAAAAAAAAAAAAATCAGTGTTGGGCAGGACCCATAATCAGAAATATTTGTTACAATTCTGAAATGTGCAGCCCAGATTCCCTAGAAAGTGTAGCTTGTTCAATAAGAAATATACATTAAAAGAGAAATGTCCCGGGATAAGTCTGAAATACAAAAACTGTCATTGCCACAGAACCACTGGGCTGGCAGGGATGGAATTAACTGTTAAGTGAATATAACTCACAAAATTTTTATTAGGCTGGCTATTCCTTTGTGCCCAGGGAGAAGCAGGACATACAATGAGTAAGGGAAATGTCCATGTCTTCTGAAATATATAAGGCAGGACTTGAACAAAAATCCCTCAACGCTGCTGGCAGCAACAACAGCTATTTATTTTGTAATATTTAACAAGAAGGTGTCCAAGTAACCAAAAGCAGATGACAAGATGAGGATCTGAGTGGCTGGAAACAGCAAGCATCAGGAAATTGGCAACCACAGCATCTGAGATAGCAGCCTTTATAAAGTGTTGGGAAATGAGGATGTAATGTCAGAGTTTATAGAATTATAATGTTCATTGCAAATGCTCAGCCCTTTCACAACAATCTCCATATAAAAGGTGTCAACCCCAGACTTAATTTTTGAGATGACTAGATCATCATGGATCATGCTATTAAGTTTACATTTTTCCAAAGACTTATCCCCTGAAGAAAAAGCACTGGGACCAACAGAGCCAGAAATCAAACCTCTTCCTCCCTTCCCTGAGGCTATCTCAGAACTACTGCAGCAGTAAGCTGCTGCTGCAACCTAAGCAGAATTTCCTGCTGGTTATACCCTCCTCCCAGCTTTATATTCAAGCTGCTCACATGGCACAAGTGCTATTTTATTACCTCATGCCTGCAGAAGGCTCAAAAAGACCAAGAATGGCTGCACATATCAGCCTTGCCTGGATCCTGGCTGCATGCTGCCTCAGCCTGCAGGGAGCTGCCTGGTCCCAAAGGATTCTCACATTAAATGGGACTCTGTTCCCCCCCACAATGGTGTCCCCATCCTGAAGCAGGCATGTGCCATCTCACCCAGGAGCATCTCAGTAAGCAAAGGAAGACCCACCTCTGCTAATATCTCCAAAGTCAGGCTAAAAAAAAAAAAAAAGGGGAGACTCCAAGAAAGGTGGAGAGAGATGGTTTGCAAGCACCTGGAGTGATAGGACAATGAGGAAAGACTTCATACAGACAGAGAGCAGGGTTAGATTGGGTATTAGGAAAAATTTCTGACTACAAGAGTGGTGAAGCACTGGCACAGGTGGCCCTGGAGAAGCTGTGCCCCATTCCTAGCAGGGTCCAAGACCACATTGGACAGGCTTGGAGCAACCTGGGATAGTGGAAGGTGTCCCTGCCCATGGAACTGGGTGGGCTTTAAAGTCCCTTCCAACTCCAACCATTGCAGCATTCTACAGGTGGGTGAGGCAGCACCACAAGAGCCCTGTGCGGTTTTATTGAGCTGGCCACAGCTGGAATAGCCCTTACAGACCTTGCATAAAACAACCACTGTCCATATTTATACACAGATGGGTCACTGCCTGAGGCACAACACCCAATCTCCTGTTCACAACACACGGGATTTAACTGAGGACAATATTCACAACCACAAACAGCCCAGCCCATTCAGCAACTAAACTGAGACCCCCAAGCAAGTCTGGGGGGTGTCAGCCCTGCTGGAATCCAGTGTCACAGCACTCATCAGCCCCCAGAGCACAGATCACAGTCCACCAGTAAGGAAACAAGATCCCCAAGTAATTGAATTAAGCGCAAATCGCTTAAGAGATCAGATAATTCCTTGGCTGCTATTTTTTAATGCCAATGTTACTTTATTCATTTGCATTTTCAAAGCAATACGTTCCTATTTAATGAATTACCAGATAGTTTCTCATCAAAATGAGAAAAGAAATTACACTAGAGATTTTTTCTTTATTATTTTATTGGGTTGGCAATATCAGAAGAGATAATGCAATGTCCTCTGGCACCATAAAATATTCAGCATTGTGAATAAAGTTCTTGATAAAAGAACAGCATAAAGCAGCATTTTATTAAGGCCCAGTACTTTAAAAAAGCATGCTTCTAAGTGATTTAATTTAAAAATTAAATCACATTTGAATCATTTGATTACTGTTTAATAACAATATATAATTCATAGCTTTAAAAAAATCAGATTCTGCTCTCTATGGCTCTGTATAGACGGAAAAGGGATTTGTAACTAGAAATTTTTCCTTCCAACCAGCCAGTTATGACACTGCATCTTCATCCTGGAGAGTTCCTTTCTCAAGCTGCATCAAGGAGCAAGTCAGCCCTGGGCAACAAGAAAGAATCAGAAAAATTGAAGCATACTTCAAATCTGCACTGTTTCCCTCCCTCTCATGCTTTATATCAAGTTCATCTGAGGGCCACAAATGTGATATTCTAACCTATATTGAAGTTAATTCTTTGTTTTTTGGTCACAGGAAAGATGAGCAGGTGGTGGGAAAAAGAAATATTTGCCACTCAAAACAGCGCAAGATGTTCACCTCTTGGTGCCTGTTTCCCATGGGCAAGGAAGTGTCAGACTTGGCCTCTAAGAGCCACCACAAGATTGCTGCCACACCCCTTCAAAGGCGATTTGTACTCATATGTTATATTTACAGCCAATCTCATAGTGATGGTGGCGTCAGTAAGGCGACGCGGACACACCGAGGTCACGCAGCGACAGCCGAGGGTCACTGAGGGCCGCCCTCCCTTATAGGGCTTCGAGTTTCCCGCTCACACACGTGATTGGTCAGGCTCTTAGCTCCGCCCAGCTCAGTGGCCAATGACATAAGTGCATTCCTGCTTCAAAGGGATTGGTTGGGCTCCGCTGTTTGAGCTGAGCTCAGCCAATCAATCACTTTCATGCCCAGGGAACCATTCACCACTATCCTCTGACGGGCTGGGCTGGCCCGGTCAGTGTCTGCCATGGCCAAATTCTCTGTGCAGCTACAGACCAGCTGAGGCTATCACTGCTCCAGAGCAGAATGATGCGTGAAGAGCTTTTCTGATAAAATTTCATTTAAAGTTTTGGAGTATTACTACCTTAGACAGAAAATAAACCCTGGATTTGTTCTTTTCCCTCTACCTAAAGGCTGTCTTTTTTCCCCTTTGCATTTCTAAAACTGAAAAAAAAAACCCCAAAAAAAAGAGTGATGGGAAGAGGAAGATAAAAATATGATATAAATAAAAAGCTTGGTGTATGGGAGAAAATTTTTTTAAAGTCCAGGTGGCTTCTAGTGAAAAAAAATTAAAAACTCTCAATATTTTTGTTGGGAGGGATGATGATACATCCCTCCATTTAATCCTAGCAAACAAAAACTGAGCCACAGTTACCTGGATTAAATGAGACTAATTAAATTTCCTTTTGGACAGACATCACTGCCTTAATCTCCCCACCTGCAAGCTTAAGCAATGTTTCATCTTTTAGAGGTAAAGTCTGTGCAGAACTCCAGAGTTCCCACCAAAGGGAACAGCTCTCCCAAATCACAATGCAGAAGCAGCTCTGCCTCCAGGCACTCCATAATAAGGATTGTTAAATATTAGCCAGCAGGATTGTATAAAACCTCACATATTTCCTCCCCCAACACTGAACTAAACCATATGTAATTCTACAACTCCAAGTATGAGTTGCTTCTCCTACACATGAACTAAAAGAGTTGGTCTAGGATCAGACCAGCTGTCTCAATTAAATCTCAGTCCAGAAAAGTGGATAAACCTGTGGGGAAAAGCTGTCCCACAAAATAAAAACACGTGCAATGAGCATTACTCAGCAGGCTGTCAAATCACAACAAATTCTTGGGAAGGGTTTTAGTTTAATCCACTTCTTGTAAACACAAGCAGGCATTGAAAACATTGTGAACTCAAAGAATGAGATTTAAAGCAAGTCTTTTACTGAAGGAGCTTCAGACCACTGGGAGATATTTGAAGACTAGGTCACCCACAGTCTTCAGCTTTGAGAGTTGCTTGGTCTACACATGTTTAATCACATTTCTGGAAAAACTGCAAAGCACTAAGTGGGGATATACACTAGGCATTGCAAATTTTTTCTTTCCCCTCCCTCCATAGAAAACAGCTTCTAGAATTCAGTAGATGTGGGCTAATTTATGCCACTCAGGGTTCAGACTTTTTGTACTTCTGTACCCAGAACCCACTTGTACATTTAGAGAAACTTTGTGCCACATTATAAGCTCTTTAATCAAAGTTTCTGATCTAGTCTCTTTATGCTCTCCACTTGAGAACATTTTTATGAAGGAAATCTCATTTTACCTGGCTCCATATGATATTTAATTCTGCTTCTCAAATATCAGTTAATCTCATAAAGGCACACTGCTCCTAAGTGTTCCCTCCTCTCGCTTAATTAATTTTTAACGCTCAAAAAATTGCAGTTTTCAAAGAAGTCAATTAAAATGATTCATCCAAAAAAATCCCCAGCAAACGTCCTTTCAGGATGACTCAACTGCTTGTATTTATTATATTTGCTCAAGTCAATGAGGGGAAACTATTTTTGAAGTTGGAATACAGAGTTGGAAGTTGGAAGACAAAACAGAACGAGGATTTATAACAAAACAGCCACATTGCTCAGCAATTTTTGATCCAGGAGAAAGTAGCCAAGGCGTGACATCCAAATTACAAAGAGAGCTGAGGGATCACTGAGGAGGCAATAAGGACATAGCTAGGCAGGAGCCACAAGACTGAGATAGGGGCAAAGGGATTTACCAGTGCTTTGATACTTCCCAGGCAAACTGAGACCAGGAAGCTTTCCTTGCTTGTCCATCCATATTAGCCCTTTCCATAGTCTCTCTGGACACTAACTAGGCTGCTCCTTGGGTTGCAGCAGCTTGCTGTGAAGGATGGAAGCGCTAAATGGGAGAATAACAATTCCTAAGCCAGATGCTCACGCTGACTCCTCCTCTGCCTCAGGCACTGCAAAGTCAAGTTCCCCTTGGGTCTGAATCCTTTTTTTTCTTTCAAGGACAAAATGCACAGAGGAGGGAAAATGCCTGATTTAGGGAATTCTTTGGTTATGTCTTTCTTCTCCTTGCAATTTATTTTGTCCCTCCTCTCCTTCCTTATTCATTTTTAAAAATAAGGTTGTCTGCTTGTACAGTTTCACAGTTAAGTGTAGCTAATCAATGTGTGATAAGGGTGGACGTGATGAAGGGGGTTCCTTGAAGGTCAGCTAAAGATGGTCCATATAAAAGAACTCTGCACCCATGTGGATCCTTATAAAGTGTATCCAAGCAAGACTGGATAAAATAGCCAAGACCTTGGCCAAAATCATGTGGTTGCTCTTGTTCAGTGCCAGCTTCAGGCAAAGCTTCCACTTACTGAGTGATCAAACCCAATTCTGGCATTTTCACCATGTCTCCTCATCCCCTCAAATTCAATGGGATGTAAGAACAGAACTGAAAACAATCCCAATAGGTGCCATACAGCCAACCTACCTGCAACCACTTGCATCCTTATATTTAATAGAGGATAACTTCATTTTTATAGACTCTTTTGGAACAGAAGAGTCATCAAAAACCAAAAGGTTATCAAAAATCACTAGAGAAACCTTTCATCTGTGGTGATGTTAGAATAAAATTACAGAAACTTCCAGAAAATTACAGCACTACCCCTTCATAAAGAGGAAGCCCTAATATGTTTATGTAATTCCCCAAAGATAATAGGTAAAAATAGTTTAATGAGAAAGGAGTGACAAACACCAAAGGAAGGGTCACCTTCAAGATAGTGATTGGGACTGGCAGAGACATCACAGCCTCAGTAAAAGAGTGAGCATCCTTTGGTATTGGAAAGTTAAAACACATCACTTGACTGTCAATTCTTATGTTTTCAGCAAGCCAGCAAATCATGCTCCCCAATAATGTACACCTACGTAGCAGTAAGTAGATTATAGCACATGACTAAACAGGACAAAATATCATGAAATGCTAAAAAGAACCTGCTGGAGACAGGAAAAGAACTCCAGACTTCTTTAGAAGATCAACATAGAGTTCTATTTCATTACCTCAAAAAGAACATACAGCTGAGAAGATTCAATATAGTGAAAGGTGAAAAAAGTCTATTGCATGATAATGAAAGCATCCAAAGTCTTCTGGTTCATTAAAAAAAGTATCAATGCTAAATTCTTCTAGAGCAACATGCAGCAGATCTAGTTCCAAGGCCTTAGCGAAGATAGCTACTCACACCTCATTCATCATTATATTCTCATTTAAAATGAGAGAAATAAAGTTAGTAAAGGCTGGAAGAATTTGTTTGGTTATTATACGCAACCATGGAAAAGTCTCTTAAGATTTGGCATATGGTTCACAAACTTTTTGACCCTTAGTTCACTTGATACCTTTTAAAAAAAAAAAAGAATTTGATACTTCACACATTCAGGTGCAGAGCCTGGGTCTAGGCCTATGCCAACGAGGTGAAAATAAGTTTTTTTTTGCACAGCAAGTGTTGTTAGTAAGCATTAAATTATCCTCTTAATTAATCAATTATTTTAATTGTGGTATGGATGTCAAATCTTGGTGCTCATTAATATTCTGCTTTTTGAATAAGCATCACTGTAAAGAAAGTAGAATTCAGTGGGGCACTGGAGTCATCAGAAGTATTTTCTAAATATAGGTATAGCTGCCATCTAAAGTAGCCAAATTCCTACATCAGTTTCAGCAGCATGATCCAAGATAGATCTGTAAGCTAAATATAGAAGCAGTGAAAAGAAAATAGGAATGAGTAGGCTGCAATATAAGTGGAAAGGGAAAGCAGCACAGCCATCCTTGAAATGTCCAGTTCTCCTGTGGATGTCAGGGAGGGGACAAGGTATGCAGTGCTGTTTTATAAGTCATATATTCTCAAAGAAACCACATTATTGTAATGCATATTATAATATGCATTATAATATCCTCAGCAGCTGGACTTGAATGATCTTTGTGGGTCCCTTCCCAAATCAATCTATTCTATGATCACTTCATTTTTAGCTCCTCTCAGAGCTAAAGAATAACACAAAATACAGAATTGACAAAACACAGAAGTTCCCTGCAGTTTTGTAAGTCTGTGAGAATTAAAATGTAGATTTCTTTCCTCTACAGTGTTGGCAATAGTGCCAGGATGGGAGCAGAGTCACCCACCTGGGGAAAAAAAAAAAAGGCTAATTTTTTTTCCACTTATCCCTATCTGTTGGGATGGAGTTACATTAAAACAGGTACAATTTTCTGAGATTTCAGGAGGGCCAGAGAGGATGAGGAGGAAACAGTCACCCTGTGTTTTAGCATCAGCACAAACCAACTGGGAGCTAGGCTGGAAACCTGGGATGTGCTTGTAAGATCTCATCAGTAACTGGCAAGCAAAAAGGACAACAGATTTCTCAGCAGTTTATACCCAAGTGCTTGTAATATCTCTAATTGTATTTGCATTTAGCCTTCTAGTGGAAATTAGGAAATGCAGAAAGCTCCTATAATACTCATCCCAGTGCTTCACTGGAGTACAATATCCTAGGAAACCACTTGTGACAAATTGAGAGCTCAGGTATACAGAGCAGCAGAGGCTGCCAATAACAGCACGTCACAGGAAGATAAGAGACCATGAGCATCTCCAGAGATGCCTCACTCCCACACTTGCCCTTTTCTGTGCACCTTGCCCACATGCCAAGAAGCTGTTTATTGTCCACGTCACAGAAGAAGTTGGCAGAAGTACTTCACAACCTTTGGCAGTCTGAAAATCCTTCCTTTGAACAAGAGTCCAGAGCAAAAATTAAGCTAAAACCTTGAAAGGATTAGAATTATTTCATTAATACCGGGTCTGAATTTCAAAGTTAGATCCAAACCCGAACCTTCCACTCAACCCATGCTGCAAGTGCTTGGATTTCATGTTTCAAAGTCCAGTTAGAAAACATGCTTGCTGTCCCACAAAATACCTACCACTTTGAGATTGTACTTTCGTGACGTCTGGCAAGAGGGGAGGAAAAAGGGAATATGGATATAAAGGGGACACCTTTTCAATTTAACAGATTCAAGCATAGAGGTATTTTGTTCTGAGTGTAAACTTGAAGATATTCTCTTTTCCCATGATGTGCATAGTAGAGTTATGTGAAGTCTCTCCAAGTCAGTCAGCTCCTGATACACATTTGTTTTTGAGAGAAGCAGCAGAGAAGTCAGAGAATGAGAACTCCAGTGCTGCAGACACACTGCTCTATAAAACTGAGCATCAGGCAAGGTGAGAAATGACAACTGGTGTCACATACAAACCACTGACTGTTTACTGGGACTTCTCACACCTTTCTGGCTCAGTTTTAAAATTCAGAACCAGATACCAGTCTTAAAATCACCAGCCTTTCCTCACCTGGCTCAGTGGACACTTTTTCCATTCTATACTAACTCAGCAACTGCCTCACCCACAGACATCTACCCAGGAGCCAATTTTTTCCCATCAACGCGTAGGAGTTGGTCTCCATGTATTTTTCATTCATTAATTCATTATACACCCATATATATTACACAATGAATAGAGAACAGTTGAAACTGGATAATCCTTAAGGTCCTTCCAATCCAAACCATTCTCTGAGTCCAATTCTAAGTGCAGTTTTCTTTCACAGTCTCCTGACAAGATTCTGTAGCACTGGTACAGGAACAGTGATTGAGAGCTTGAAGCAAGCTCCACAACAAAAACCTGTGGAAAATTCCCCATGACACTGGAGCCCATGGGCTGCTCTGGGTTCAGTCCTTATCAAAGACATCCCCATGGTGCTACACAAACAACACACAACAGTGTGGACAGTAGCCTGGTTACTAACAGAAAGCATAAAGAAATACTGCTGGGATTAACATAGCACAGGATAAAAGCCAGCTCCACTTCCTATCAAAGTCTTGATGCTATTTTGGATAACCTCTGACAGTAACTCTCCATTCCACAAGCCAACAGCAGATGACTGCTTGCAGCATAGTGCTGACTTGCTTCCTCACACACCAGCACCTGGCCACAACAGGAAAAACTCCAGCATGACCAGACATGTCATGCTCTGGGGACAACACATTTTAGGACCTGTCCTAGTGCACACTGTCCAGACAGACTCACTCAATCAGCTCTGCAGACTCAAAGGAAAGCCTCCAAAACACTCATCACTCCCTCCTGGCACTCTGCAGTGCCTTTCATCTTGCTTTGGGCCAAGGTGTCAGTCATCACATGGACAGTTAGTACAGCTGTGTCTAGGAGCTTCCTATCCCTCAATAAAGGGCGCACCTGGAACCCCAAACATACCCTCAGCTATCACTATGTCTGCAGGAAGAGGTCTTTGTTTTAGTGGATCAGCTGGCATGTGCCCAAACTCCAAGCAACATTCAGCAGCACCATTTTCCTGTGACAAAGCAGCAGCAAAGTGCACAAAAGGGACACCCTTCCCAGGTACTGAGCTATCCCAGACACAGTTACTGAGGCACAGGCCAGGGGAATGCCTGAAATTATATGTCAAATACCCCATCCCTCCTCCAACAAGCAGGCATCACCGTCCTCCTCATCTCTCACTTACTGAAAATAGGCACAGAAACATTTATGAGTGTGTGTACAGAGGCTCTGCCAAACAAAAAATAACAAATGTGGCACGTTCCTCTTGGCTCTGTATTTTGCTTACATAGGTCTCTTCTTTATCTCTGATCTACAGATATTCAGGACAGACAAACTAATAGAGGAACTGTCTCCAAACTAATCTTGAACTATCAAGATACAACACAGAAAAACTTGCAAGCTGCAGAAGAAACTGCGCTAAGAAAGCAGGGCTCTGTCCATAGGGGGGCAAAAGTTGTCTGCATTTTAGTTACAGTTTCAGCATCTGCTTTACAGGGCAGGAAGAGAATTATTTCCAGTGCTAAAACTCACAAGAAGATAAAACCTGTACTGTTGGCTTTTGTTTTCCCTTTTAGATCAACTGTTTTAACGCTCCTTATTTAAATACAAAAGTGGGGAAGTAGGAAAAAAAATGATGTTTCAAAAAGAAGTGAATGCACAAAGCAGACAGCAGCCTCTGTAATCCTTCCTGCTGGAACTGCAATTTCTTTTTGTAGGAGAGAACTGTGTGCATGTGTTTTTGCATCAGCTGCACTGGTTGTCCTCACAGGACTTGGGACAGCTCTTCCAAGGGAATACTGAAATAAAGCCAAAAATGCTCTGGCCTCTTGGTGCCCTGGGTTCTGTTGGCTGGCAGGACAACTTACAGATGCTGCTGGAAGGCAGCAGGCTTGGCACTGCCCTCCCATGCTGTCCCCCAGCTTGTCAGGAGGCTGAACGCAGGTAACATGCTCATGGCAGCACTCCAGGCTTGCCAGGAGTTTGTCAACAGCAGGATATCCCAGCATGGAACTCCTTGGAAAGGGTTCCTTCAGGAGGCTACTTTTATATCCAAACAGGGCCTTACACTGTTGCTTCTTCTAGAAGTAAATTGTTGAAGCAATAATTTACTAAATGTTCACACACACATTTATAGCTGTGTGATTTGTGCCTGACCCCACAAGCTATAGGGGTCAGGGGGAGAGGGGGAAGGAATAAAATAAAATCTCATTCTTTTCTTGGGAACAAGTAAAGGTCAGTTGTCTCATCAAATTTCATCCCTTAATAGTAGGCCACTTCCCTCAAGGAAACTTCTAATTGTTCCGCAATAATTTCAGTCTTTGGCTTCTGCAACATTACTGAGTAATCATGCTGTAAATTTTAGGAGCTTCTTCAGGGAAGAGTCCCTAGTTTGCTCTGAAGAAATCCTGAGTAACCCAAACGAGAAGAGACTCTTATCATGCATCATTTGCCACTGACACATGACAAACACCAGACGGACTGTGAAGACAGCACATGTGCAACGACACTACTGCCACTTGTGATGTTTCTCTCACAGCACAGGGAAAGGCTTGCATGACATATTGGTCAACAAAACTCATCATTTCTAGACAAAAGTCTCTTGATATCAAACCATTGATTTTATTTATTGGGCCTCTGGCTCCGGAAGTTGATCTTCTCCCTTACACATCAGCATCTGCACTCATCTACTCCACAGAGTCTAAACTCTGCAACCAAAGCAGAAGAGAAAAGATGTTTACTCATGAGCTGAGAGACCACAAACCAGCCCACCCCTCATCTCTTCTGTCTTTCTAGAGAGGGAGAATTTAAGAGTTACTGCCTATCTCTGTCAGAGCCTTATCTCAGTTGAGGCCAGCACTCAGAAAGCAAAGGCAAGTATTCATTCCACAAATAGCCACACACTCAGGTGCTCCACTTCAGCGCAACACCACAAGCTGGGCTGAATAGTAAAATTACTCAAGTGCTGAGCTATGGGAACAACTGTGTACAAGGCAAGAGGCTACAAGATGTAGCCTACTGTCTAATAAGATATCACAGCAAGTTATCTCTGGCATTTTGCAGGCACCGTATTTCAGAAATCTCTTTACCATTAAATTCAAAACTGTAAATAGGAGAAAAGTTTTTTTTTAAGCAGAGTAGGACTCCTGTGGTTGCCTATCACAAGGATGCAACAGAGATGTGTGATCTGCAAAGCAGTTGATTAATTTTGCCCAGTGCTCAGCTTTAATTATAGGACAGCCTTAAGGCTAATATCAAATCCTTACTATGCAGACTCTGGATAATCACAGGCTATGTTCTGGGAGTTCTGCCTCTGCAGCAGTGGGGGCAGGAGGCCACTTGAATACCTCTTTTTTACATGTAGTTCACACTATTTCATTACCATGTAGGAGGTGCAGGGCTGCTGAACCTCCTGCATTTCTCCTGCCTCCCTTCTGCCCTTCCACAGCTGCACACTTTCTCTTTGGGAGGCTCTTGAGGCTGGACAGGTGCAGCCAGCAGAGAAGCCGGGTGGGAAGAGGTTAAACAGTACACCAAAGTTGGGGCTGTGGACACAACCCGCATTTTCTGCCAGTCCACTCCCCAGTGCCCACACTGATGCCTCCAGAAATTGCCTCCTTTCAACTGAATCATTTGACATTTATGCTAAACATGTGCTTGCCTTACCTGTAGGCATTTTCTGGTACATAGAAAGTTTTCCTCTTTGGAAAAGGCAGACTGGCCTTGTTCCAACTCAGCATCCCCTGCTCCTCAGCCTCTTTGCTGCAAGAGCCCACTGCCTCTGCACATGGACAACACACGTCACAAGGACCTTAAATGTCAGTGCACATCTTTCGTAAGGATTTTCAGACAAATTTATCATTAAAAGTAGATATTCAAGCAGAAGATGAATATATTATGTCCTCAGGCTCCTTAAGTCATGATCCATATTTATAATGCAAGGCTAAGGCTTCAGTTGAATAATTACATCTTTTGCCTGCCCATTCTTCCCTCCCACCTCCATATGTATACACTCACCACAAATGCATATATAACATTTAAAGTGAGCAATTATTCAACCCAAAGGCAGAATATCCTTGAGTATGTGCATGCTAGAGAGCGAGCTTAATTCTGTAATTATCATGCAAGGTCTGCAGTAGCAAACCTTGTTGAAATTAAAACACAATACTCAGCACAAATAAAGGCCAGAACAGCATATTCCAAAGGGCCTGGAGCACACTATGGCTAACAAATCCCAGGACTGTAGTAGCCACCCTCATTCCAACTCCAGGTAAATATTTTTCTTCCAAGCAGAAGTCTCTGATTTGAATTTCCCAAGTTCTAATTGGTCAGTTCTTCAGAGCAGAAGGTGATGCTTTATAAATGAATGAAAAGTCCTTTAAAACATTTGGCAGCCACTGAATTCAGAAATCATACAAAAAACCCTCCAACAGTATCACAAATATTGCTTTTCAGCTCATGTTGATCTGCCCTCTCTTATTTGAGGTCATCTTTCCCAGCAACAAGCACTGCCACTGGATGACTCTAAGTCAGAAATGTGGTTAGAAGGAGCATTTTGACCAGTATCCTAGAAACATAAGCCAGTATTTCTTCATGCACCCTTCTCAGCACAGCAGATGTCATTATAGAAGAGGGAGAGTACAGGTATCACTAAAAAGGATTCCACACAACCAAACAGACAAGGAAATACAGCTGGGAAATACAGCTGTTAATTCAGAGTACATGTATGTGCATGTACATGCAGGCACTTCTAATTCGTCACAAAATCAGAAGATTTTTCACTAAATTGAACACTCTCCATCTTAGTAATCCAGTTCTGGAAGTGGAAATGCTGTCAGTAGCCTTGAAGTAATGTACTGCAAACAAAAATGTTTCTTGACAGGACCCCATCTTTTGCCAAAAACTTTATTAATAAATTCCTAGCAGGTCTCATCACTCTTTCACATCTCCCCTAAAATTTGCCCTCCAATACACAAAAGGAGCAGAAGGTGCTGGGAGTCTGCACACAGCATTGTCTCATGGGCTCCACTAACCCAAGAGCAACTTCCATGGCAAATTTATCACCACAGACCTAGGCCCAGATAATCAGTGTCAATGAAATGTGCTTAGTTAACCGAGATTCCTCTCACGATATTATTTTAAAATTCATATCCCTTAGTCTGGCAGAAATATAAACCACAGTGACACTGATCTACTGAAAAAAAGTTGCAGCTGCAGCAATGGGTGTCACATTCTGGGGCTGGCAGAACCAGGCAAGAACACCACCCATGGGGCAGACTGTTTAAAAATTAAGCTCTTCAGCTCTGAGCAGGTCATCGAGACATCTCTCAAAGCAGAAGTATGGGAAATACAAGTGATATTATATTGCCAGGCAGCAGGGGTAGGGGGGGGTGGGAACAGGGATGGGCAGAGCATCATTGAAGAAGCTACAGACTTCTTGCTTTATTCATATCATCACTCAAAAAGACAAATGGAAACTTCTGCCATGTCCTCATTGCTCGTGGCTTAGCAGAATCACAGTGATTTGTCTTGCTTCTTTTTCCCATCCACCTCCAAAAGAGATAAAAATTGTTACCTCCTTTCATAAAGAATTTCACCACATGCCCTGATCAAGGAGCAGGGTGTAACCAAGCTCCCCCTGAGTTGTCCTCCCATCTCTCTTGTCCACAAAGAGAAGAGCAGAGAAACAGAGACTTACTGGTCTTGACCTGCAACAAATTAGCTCAGCTCTGTAGCAGATAAAGGCAGTCAAGGCTACACCAACAGCCTCTGCAGAGGAAAGGCACACAAAAAATGCATTTCTTAGGCTGTAGTCTAATCTCTTCCTGAAAGATTTTTTTTGTTAATTCAGAATATTCCATATAAGCATTTGTGAATGCCAGTAGGGCATGCAAGCCACAAACAGAGGTGGAGCTGCTGAATTTTCACAGGGTAAAGTTAGGCCTCTGGAATTTTTAGTTCCTCACCAGTAGAATTCCTATAAACACAGATGGATGGCAACATCCAGAGACAGATGTATTGACTCTCTCTGCAATTCAAACACTACTGTGAGGTCTATCCTGCATCACTTCTTAGCACACTGCAGCATCTCACACCAGTGATGTCTCATTACTATCGCTCGCTGAATTGCAGTGGAAGAATTCCATTCCTAAGCACAATTTAGAAGAGAATCAACACAAAAAAATAAAAACTTTTGTAACTTGGACTCAATTTCTGGGTTATTGTAATACATTTTGCTGCTGGGAAAAGAAATCCACAACAAGATGCAGCCACTGCATTTCCATGATGTGTGTCCTTTTGTTTGGCCCTAAAGAGGACTGCATTTCTCATCTCATGACCCACAGGACATGTGCTGCACATTTCACTCGTTCTGCCAGCTACTAAGAGTTTTATTTTGCAGGATTCCTTGCTGCGGTGCCTCATTGCTAGAGCATCATTTAAGCCTGGCCTTTATTTGGAGTGGCAGGTACAGGAAGCAGTCCTGCTAAGATGCAGGAGAACATTTGCAGCTGAGGCTTGCTCCTGGTTCATCATTATGAATATACAATATCACAGCACTGGCAAGGGAGGAGGTCAGAGCATCCTTGCAAGTGTATTTGATGGGGTGGGTAACAATAATTAAGAAGCTGATGTACCCATGGCACACTAGTAATAATATTTGGGGACAGTTTAGCATCAGGAAAATTCAGATAAGGTTGGGTAGAAGCTCACCTTGAAAAGCCAAGGGGTAGCACCTAAGTTACAGCGTACCAAATTGAACAAAGCAATTGCAAGCAATTTCTTAACTGCATCTAAACTACCATGATAAAATCATTAGCAATGACTGGATCCATTCTTGCCAAGGGTTTGTCTGTTTGCATGCCACAGCATCCCACTGCTCACAAACCAGTTCCAAGTTGACTTCATTGTCTGTCAGTGGCTTGTCTGGCAGAAATCTCCAGGACAGTCCTCAAAAAAGAGGAGATTTTCCTTTGGTAAAGCCCTGGGCACCCCTGAGGAAGAGCTTCTCTTAAAAGGATGCCACTGCCTTTTCCATCTGCTCCTGGGAACCCTGGTGCAGCCGTGAGCCTGCTTTGCTCCCCATCCTCATCCTGGTGCATGTCTGTTCACATCAAGTGCCAGCCTGGGGGCTGGGTGCTGAAAATGCCTCTGGCAGAGTCTCCAGGGGCTGCCAGCACCTTGGGTCTCATGAGGGTGACTCTGCTGCTCTACGGGGCTCACACAGGCTTTACACACACCCAGAATGGTGTCACACAAAGAGAAAGTGTACACAGACAACTCACAGAAGAAATTCACCTAAATTCACATCAGACATGAACTCTTCGCATACATGGAGCTGTCAGACCACAAAACAACTCTGAGCCTCTCTCTACCACCAAGAGCCAAACCCAGGGCAGGGAAACAAATACAGAGCAGCAGACAGATCTCACACACACACCAAGCCCACCAGAGCAGTGCAGATAAGGTCTACCAAGTATCCGTGTCCTGAAGCAAAGTTAATGGCAATTGTGAGGACTGTTTGACCACAGACTCCAAAAAAAAAAAAAGAAATTTAGGAGCAAATAAACTTCAAAATGTCACAAACACACCCAGAAAAGTTTTAGCACCACCTATATTAGCTTATACTTAGTAAAGGCAAACTAGCTCAGCTACAATAGAAACAAAGCTCCAAAGCCAGCCTGGGATTTAAGTCTTACAACCCACTTTTACTCATGAAATACCCATTTCTCTTCTGGCTGATTAGAGTAACAGGATACCCTGAGAAAGGCTGCTCTTGTATTTCCCGGACTTTATGGAGTCACAATAATTTCAGAAGTTTTACTGAGATTTCATGCTTCTTCATGAAGCAAAGAGGTGAAATGCCTGTTAAAAAAAATTCCCCAGCTACAAAGGAGATGAAACACCAGTCAAAAAAACCCCAAACTCTCCCCAGTGACAAACATCTTATATTAAACCGTACAAACTGTCTTTTGCTTTAGAANACCCCCAAACTCTCCCCAGCGACAAACACCTAAGTTATTATTTCAGTACTTACATTAAACCATACAAACTGTCTTTTGCTTTAGAAGCCTTATATTTTTGCCAGGACTGTAGAAAATGTGGTTGCCTCCAGAGGCAAAAACTAGAGGAAGAAGAAAATCCATTCTGGAGAGCTGATGGGTTTTCTTGACATACATCAAGATGTATGCACCTCGTGTGATGCCTACAACACATTTTTAGCCAAAAACTGACCCAGGTGATGGAGCACACCATGACAGAGCATCTTTGGGTTATTGCACCACACACTGTACAGTATCCTAACCTAGCACAGTCCTTCACCCATGAGAACAGTCTTTATCCTAACTCAAAAATAGTCCAACTTCTGATATGCTGACTTCTTCCCTTTGATTTTTAAGGCATTATTGGATTGTTTGGGCAGTTCTGCTCTAAGCACTGCTTCATAAAATTATTTTCCCTGATTCAATTATATATTCGCTAGAACAAGCTAAAACAACATTTAGATTCAATTATTTTCGCAATCTATTGCTTCTCAGAGTTGAAAATATTTTAAGAGAATCTGAAGCCCAAGGTTAGATCATTTCTGATTCACATTAAGATTCAATCAGAAGGCTCAGAGTTAACTTTTGAGAGTATCTGGGTAAATCTCACTTCCTCTTTTTATGAGCTTACTCTTCATAGTACCATTTAGCTAAAAATGCTCTGATCACTGGAAAAACTTGTCAGTGCAGTTTGCCAAGTTTCCTACAAGACTCATTTATTTTGCCTTAAACAAACATTACCTAAGTGCCCCAGAGCCCTTCTCCCTGCACACCATGTCTCTTTTGCAGCTCTCCTTTTTGCTGTGTTAACAAGCATCCCCCAGGGAGGTGGCTCCTCATCTCCTAAGCCAAAATTCATCAACACCCACAGGATCCAGGACAAGGCTCAGATGGATTTCTCAGGACCCACTTCCTTTCCTTGCATCTGGATGCCCCTGGAAAGAGGGATTTGCAGGGCAAGGATAAAGTTCTCTCTAATCTCTCCTCCAAATGGAAAGATTATACCAGAGGTGCCACTGTCTGACCATAAACTCTGAGGGCTGTTTCCATGAGTGGTACAGGAAGATATTTTTAAAGGTCTGAGTTTGAAGACCTTTGAAATGGAGAGTTTGTTGTCTTTCCACAGGGAACTGCTTCTATACCTATTCTTCATAGACTTCTGCTATAAGGAAAGGCTGAGGGAATTGGGATTGTTCAGCCTGGAGAAGAGAAGGCTTTGGGGTGACCTCATTGTGGCCTNGTACAATCCTACACCAGCTCCTGAGACAAAGTACTGCTCTACTTGCAGGAAAACAAAAGGTTCCCTACCAAAGGGGAGCAGAGCCATCCTTGAAAACACCAAGCACACAAATTTGCAAATGCTACTGGCATCACCATTCTCCAAACATTCATCCCTTAAGATGAAGGCCCCACACAGAAAACTAGTGGAAATTAGTCCTTTGTCTTGATGCTTTTTCCAATAGCCTCTGCATTAGCCTTTGATTAGCACACATATCTTTTAGAAAGTTACTACACCATCCAAGCTGAACAGTGCAGAGATCTGCTTTTTATTTCTGGGGTTCCTAGCAGAAGTTCAGGAAGCAGGTGTGTCTCAGCATCACTCTCAGCATGGAGGGAGCTCAGTTTGTTCTGCACTCTGGTGTACTCTAGTTGGAACTAGAGTTTAAGCATCTCAGTAGTGGAAATCTCATTTCCCAACTACGCAACAAGCATAATGACGTCAGGTTTGATGTGATCCAGAGTGCAGCTTCCTCTGAACTGAGAGGGCGCTACTTCCTCCAGAGTGTATGCACTGCTATAGGCCTGCACTTGTAAACACAGGTAGCCAAAAACCTGTGATTGGCAAACATCACATTTCTACTGAAAATACATTTTTTTAAACAGCACACAAACATTTTTAGGTGCTGAGAGTACTTCAGGCATTTTTGATGAAGGAGGATTTTTTATTATTATTATTTAACAAACAGATGCAATACACTTGCACCAAGTTTGAGGAAATTGTTATAGTCCTTTTGCCATTTACCTGACTGGGTATTTTTCTGGGTTGCCAGACATATCTTAGTATAAAATAAAGCTGTTCAACAATCACCCTCTTTGTTTCTACCTTAATCTACAAAAATCCAGTATGTGCAGCACAGCACTATTCATGGGGGACTCAATACCCTGAGTAGAAAGTTTTAGCCAATAGGTTCAAAAGCTGTTTTTCAGTTCCATTATTGCCTCCAAAGAGACAAATATAACCTCATTTGTTCCACAAATACTAATGTAATTTGGCTTTGATCTTGTCCAGACCAAGATAAAAGGTATCCTTTAAATTACATTCATTAGGGTTTTAACCCACTTTTTAACAGAAAGCAGGTTTTGCACAACCTCACTTTAAGCATTTTACACATCTAAATAAGGAGGACAACATCCTCAGCTACTTCCTCCAGAGTGTATCCTCACCAGACTAGAGACACCAAGGACAAACATCTCCTTGAACCCTCTGAGCATTTAAGCACCCTCTGCAGACAAAGGGAAACCCCACAGAGAATGAAATTATTCCTCTTACATTACAACAGGTGTCCAAGAACACAAAGACCCAGGAATTTTAAGTTAGAATAGGTTGTTCCCACTGTGTTGGTTACAGGAGGAAGAAAAACAGCTAAGAATAACTTGATTCTTAACTTTTTGGCAAGCAAATTTAGGATTAAGCCAGTCCTGGCCTTTTAATACAGGCAATTACATATTTTACCAAAGTTGATTCCTCTCCTGCTTCCAGTGCTTGGTCTACACATGTTTCAAGAGTTAAGCATTAAAGACCACGTGCAGTCAAGATTTCCCACCAGCACCTCTACCTTCCCTTGCAATGCACATGTGCTGCTTTGCAAAAAAAGCTTGAAAATAATCCTTTGTTTTGGAGTCTGCACAGATGTTTGACACAAGTCAAACAAGCTGCGGGAATATCCAGAGTTTAGATTGTTGCTGAACAGAAGCCTTTGGCTCTTTCCCTGTGCACTGAAAACTCCAGTATTTAGCATTTGACACAAACTGCCTATTGGCACTCTGTCTCCAGAGACACAGCAAGGCAGAATCCACAGCCTCTTGCTGCTTGGCCCAGTCCTGCATCCTGACCCCAGGTCCAGCACACAGAGTTAAACTCAAGCTTCACTTGCAGTCATCAATGGATCCTCAAGGACAGAGCTACAAAAGAACCCTGAGCTGAGTCTAAACTGAGCAGTGTTTCATCCTTATACACCCTTCCACTGAGGATTACACACACATCCATGCACTAATCTGCCCAAAACCAATCTTTTTTGGAGGCGGAGGGATAATTACTGACACTTAATGCAACGCAGACAGGTTTCATACATTTTGTAGCTTATCTGTATCAAGAGATAAAAAAACTAAAGGCATCTGTGTGCAACTACTGAAAAGTTAGGCACACTGTTTGCATAGATTTATACAGTACCAGAAAGTGTATTATTACTAGTCATGTGTAAAATCTACCAGAATGTAATTTATTGGAACAGTAGTCATAAAGAGCAGGGCGTGTCTTATTGCCTCCAACAAAAGCCTTTTGCCTTCTCTAGCCATGAAAAGGTCGAGTGCCTCCCACATTTTAAATAACTGCTCAATAATCTCCCTTTAAAGCATATAACTGTATCAGACTTCAACTCCTTTTAAAAGAAAAAAAAAACCCAGACCCTCAGTAGTTTCCCCAAGTCCCTTCTGGGTTATTCTAGGTACTGCAACACAAGGCAGTTAGAACAGTGTTACATTTGGAAGCTTTCCAGAACCATGTGTGACTGAGACCTCAGGTTATCTTTTCATAATATCTCCAAGTAAACAGCATTGCAATGTTATTCACACAGTGAATTATGTTCTGAGGCACGCAGAAGCAAACGTGCCCATGCAAAACCTCAGCTGCATGAAAACCTGTGGTTTAACCTGCTCCTGAGGCTCAAACATTCCAAGAGCCTCTATTATTCTCCTATCGATCTCACCCTTTTCTGCAGAGCCATAAACTCAGCTGACAGATGGGCAACTTGCTGACCCAAGCACTGGTTCTCCCCTTGCTCTTGTTTCAGCATGACTTGGTCAGCGTTTAGCCTCATTCATAGCTCGTGAAACTGCAATAACTAAACATACCTACATGAGGGACTTGTCAAACAAAGTAGGCTGTAAAAGTATCAGCGTGGAAATCAACTGCCAACATTTATTATATGATGAGCCACACCTCAGCTGGCAAATTTCAGGCCCACAGCTTGATAAGAAGGAAAAAGCAGCTCCAAATTTCTCTGTATTAGCCGTGACAAAAGTCTCATCAGAAAAGCCTGGAAAGCATTTAAGGAGTAACACATGTGCACACATTCATTTGGATTTCCATTAAAACTGTGGTGCATTGTATCAGAAATACTTTCTGCCAGCAATTTAATCCTCCTGATACAGCCCCTGGTTAAACAGTGCTACTACATTTCCTTTAAAATGCATGAAACTTTTACACATGTAAAATTTATTTCACTTTTGCTTGTTCTTTATCCAGTGCGTTTTTCCACCAACACAAGATTTGAGCAGCTTAGTGATTTGTGCTGCTAGTAAAGCAACACACCGATTATTGATTATGTCAGGTTACAACATTTTCATCTTTCATTTTTCAAGAGCAACTGCCAGCCTTGAAGATTTCTTCTAGATTAAGGGCAATGCCAAAGGAAATTACGGTAAAGAAGGCAGGTGACAGTAAAGTAAGCCTCATATCAGCCAGGGAATTTGTTCTGCAGGTACAAATGCCACCCAGGGATAGGATGCAGAGGTAGACTGCAAACAAGTGCCAGGCAAGGGAGGAACAGTCCCAAGCAAATCCTTGGGAGGTAAATGGCAACCTAAGAAGAATGCACTTTTCAATTCCAGTCAGCAATACTGCTGGAGGAGTTGCCTGGGATGTTTGCCTGCTACAAATAT
This sequence comes from Phainopepla nitens, assembly GCA_013400175.1. Taxonomy (NCBI): domain Eukaryota; kingdom Metazoa; phylum Chordata; class Aves; order Passeriformes; family Bombycillidae; genus Phainopepla; species Phainopepla nitens. The sequence goes on from VXBQ01015612.1 coordinate 233,951, forward strand.
TTGAGCTGGTAATTATTAATTTTAAGGCTTTTTTCCGACTCTAAGTGTGTGGATACATAGATAACTGGAAAATTACTTTTTGTAATAGTCAGTCCTTGTACCATTCAATGCACAAAAAAACCTCAAGCCAGTACTGCTACTTTTCTTTTTTTCCATGTAGGTATACAAGTAAATAATAATTTTATTAACATGCTGCCAGATTAAAAAAAAAGCTTAATTTGTTATTCAGCCTGTGCAGTGATGGTGAATGAAGTCAATGTCAGGCTTGAGATTATTAAGGGAAGAAGGTAGGCCAGGCTTTGCCTTTCCCTCCCAATTGGTTAAAAATTACGCCTCAAATCTTCAGGTCAGAGTAGATTTCTTACAGAACCCTACAAGTGATTGAGTTGGAAAAGACCTCCAAGACCACTGAGGCTGGCCATCAGCCAAACACTGCCAAGGCCACCACTAAATCATGACCACATTAACTCTCTTCCAAGTAACATCTCTGCATGGCTGTATCAGTTTTGTCCTGTGCTAATTGGCGTAACTGGATGATAAACCAAGAAATAGTAGAGAATCTGGAGAACAACTCTGGGCTTTGTCTGCGTACAAAACCACTTGGCCTCAAAAAGCAGAGCATTAACTGACAAAACCAGGTGGGAAATAACCTTCAGATGTTGAATTCTTCAGATTTAACAGGGCTAGAATCTGAAGGTTTGCACAGTCAGGATTGCCATTGTGAGTGCTAGAAATTTGGGGTTTGATTCAGTTGGAGGAAAAACCACTGCCTGGAAAACAGAGGCAGAGCCATAGATGGAGCTGCAGGAACAAATTCAAGGAACACCATTCCAGCAGCTCCAGAAACAAATTCAGGATCAAGTTAAGTCCAGCTTCTCTCTGCTGCGCTTTTGGAGGTGTACATAAAATAGGCCCTATTCTTAACTGTCCTACAGTCCCACTACACCATTTTTCTCCCCTCTACCCACCAGAAAACAGATGAAATGGTGAGAAGAGGTGTCAAGGGGACTGTGGATGAATGTATTATGTTGTGATGTAACAGCTTCCAAAGAGGCACAAGCTCTTTGGAGAAGAGCTCACATTGGTTTTGGCTCACTTTGGAGAAGTAAAGGACAATCAGCTCTGAAACTGCTCTGAGCCATGCAAGCTCCTGAATGTCCCCAGGGGCCACAGCAGACGGTTTAGAACTTCTTCTGTCCCCTCAACTCTCATTCCTGCTCCTGAGAATGGCAGAATTGGTGGCTTCAGGAGGACAGGACATGACCAGTCAGTGTATGAGTAGAAACCAAACTAAAAATACCAAGAAACGGTAGGTCCCAGTGGGACCTATGCTTGTATTAAAACGGTAAATGAAGCTTCAAGTGAATTAAAATATAGTTGGAGATTTAGCATGCAGTCAAACCAGCATTTGCTAAGGACTTACTCTTAGGAGCAGGGGAGAGAAAAAGCATTGGGTGTGATTAGGGAAAGTCAGCTTTTCCCCAGAAACAGAAAAGGCTGTATGTTGGTTGAATGTGGCTTTCTAGAGGTTAGCAGTATCTTTGCTAGTAGTTCTATGGTTTTGGAGACTGTCTTACCACCAAGGTAAGTCAAAATAAAGACTACAAATGTTAATATCAAGAGTAACAAAAATACTGAGACTTCCTTTGGTCTGCAGTCTTGAGAAAGGAGAAAAAAAAAAGCCAGGCATAAAAAAAGACTTCAAATCAAATGACATGTGTTTGAGAAAAGATAAGCAGCCTGGGGGGTTACAGCAACAGTTAACTCAGCCCAAAGCCTGATCCTGCTGGGTGAAGCCATTCCTGGTTGTGTGGCCCAGCAGGGACATGTGATCACTGCAGAGCATGCAACAGGCTGTACCTTACATTAATGGTTTGAGCCAGAGGACCACACACCGTTACCTCTCCTGGAGGAGCTGGCTGTAATAACTGTGGTGCTCACACACCACCTTCATCCTTGCATTTAAAAACACAGGCAGGGTGGAAGGTGTGATTATTCTTCAGTGTCATAGCCAATAAATATTGCAGAGCTCAAAATTAAGGCATGGAGAGAAGCATCTACAGAACAATTTTTTCTCCATTAAAAATAAAGCATCGGTGCTTGTCACAGATTTTAATTTACTGAGCCTTTTTCAGTCAGGCATCCCAGCCAAAATTTAAGATCTTTTCTGTCTAAAAAGAGTCATTTACTGAACTTTATGAGCAGGAGAATGCTGTTACTGACTGATTTTAGAAACTAATAAACAGTATTCTAAGTGATAGTCTCCTGGATTTATTGGGGGTGGGAATGCCTGTGGTGAGCAGTCCGGGGAAAAAAATGCCAAGTTATAGGAATAAAGTTGCTTATACTGCTGCTTAAAAGAAATAGAAGCCCTCCACAGTGGATCTTCTGCTAAGTGCAAGAGGCAAATCAAGGCTCTTCAGCGTTCCAGTATTGCAGTGGTCTCAGCCATGCCATGACCTGTTACACATTACCTCTGATTGCTTTGCATGATGTAAACTCACTGTGTACAAGGAATGTTACTCACATGAACTAGACAATGTGTTTAAGAATTCATAGTTAAAAGCAGCAATGTTGTTGAAACAGAACAAAATTAAGATGAACACCTGGGTTCTGTTTCCATGCAGTACTGAGCTCAAGCCTGCAAATCAAATTCAATCTCCCTCACCAGAATTGCTCTCAGATTTAGTACAGTCATTATGAAAATTAATACTTCTCTATATAAAAATAAATACACACATATTTAGAGAAGTGAAAATATACATACAACTAAATTGCTTTCAAACCTGGAGTGATAATTTAGTTGTAATGATTAGCTATTGCAATTTAAAATGAAAACGTATACAGTAAATTTGAAACAACTAGCCCAATTCCACAGTTCACTCAAGGAACATTCCACACCAAAAAAAAAAAAGAAAACAAAACCTCATGTTTTCTAAACAAGATTTTTTATTACAGTCTACCTGAGCTCTATATCTGTCCCTACTAAAAGCCAGGGTAACTGATAGGCCCAAAACAACCTGAAAATCCCAAGAAGGACGTGAACCTAAGAAGAAACTGATGTTAGATCTCTCACTGGGTTTATCTCTGATAACTGACAGCTGGAGCTACCATGACAACCATCCCAGGCATAAGGTCCTCCAACACTAGGAGATACTCTCCAGTGATTACTTGATCTGCTATAGAGCCATTTTGTACTCTGAGAGTGCTAAAGAACAGCTTTAATATACCGGTGAATCAGACCGAGAAGCTATTTAGTGCAGAGAGTACTGGCAAGCACATATAAATTATCTTTTCCCAGGGAAACACACTCTCAAATTCTCTACTTTCCCCCCACACAGAGGGATGTTTTCAATATTCTCTTGGTGGTTATTACACAAAAAGCTCCTGAGCACCATCAGCGTTTCAGACAAACACAAAGGACATAAAACAGACAACTCTAACAGACTGCTAGTGCACACATCAGTAAAGTCTGTGGACAAGCTCCAAGCTGGCCAAGACCACACTGCTAAGGCTCAAACCAGTCCCAGTACAGCAGAGGAACTGAGTGAGGGATGGCAGAGCTTCTGACCCTTTCCTGGGTTAGGGAGAGGCCACACAGCCCTTCCCACATCTGCCTGGTCCTGTTGATAACATCAATGGTTGCTATGGAAGCAAGGCAACTTCACAGCCCGTGGTATCAGGGAGCATCAAGCACTTCAGACATCCTTACTAAGGGTCTATGGGTTGGAGGAAGCACAGCCCTGGGGGCCTTTTCTGCCTTAAAGGAAAAAAAAAGGGGGTGGGTAGAGGGAGAAAAACTCAAATATGTCTGACCCTTCATTGCAGTTCTCCAAGAACTTGAACTGACATCAGGAGTTTTCAGTCCCAGCTAATAGCTGGCACAGAGCCTTTCAACTCCAGAACTGCCTCCTGGGCAAGTCCCTGTTTTACTGGGAATGGGCAAAGTAAGTGAAAACACATATGGGGGGGTTACACTGCCCTTCCTTCCTGTTTGCCCCCCATCATGGCTAATCCTCCCCTCCAAGCAGTCCAGACAACCTTTACCTTGTAGGAAAAGGTGGCTGCAAAGCCCTCTTTGTCCTTGTCACAGGTGTGGTGGAGGGACATGCCGCTGCTGTGCAGTCCATGTGTGCCACAGCAGTGAGGGCAGCCATGCTCCAGAGGGGTTCACAGCACCTCCACAAGGAACACTTGTCCTGAGGGTTTGCATCTCAACAAGACCTCAGTAAGAACAACACCAGCCTGACTTTCAATACCCAGGGAGAATCTACAGACTCAGCAGTGACAAGGAAAATATCTCTGCAGGTATGTGGAGTGATTTTGTTCTCAAAGTCTGTGAAAGTCAACAAACACGGCGCCCTGGGATGCTGTTTTCCAAAGAACTTCTCTTCAGGGGAGAAGGGAAGTGACTCAAGCTCTGAAGGAAGGGCCAGGAACAGAGAGGCTTCAGAGCAAGCAGGCACCAGGAGCTCAGCAGCTTGCTGCTCACGTGTTCCTCACCAGGGGCATGTATTTTAACAGCCAGCACCTCCCAGCCCTGGCATTGCTGTGTGCTTTTGGCAGCACTCATGCTGACACTGTGTTGGTAACACTGCAGGACTTGGAATTCCTGGACTTTTTGCTTAACAGTTACTTTATCTCCTTTACATTAGGTCTGTTTCACATAAAGCTCTGCAATTGGGGTTCCTCATGACCAGGACTAGTAGGGAAACAGGAAAGGTGGGGAATAAAACAAAATTATCACATATGAAGTATATGTCAGTCCAGGGTGAGTTGGGACAGAAATAAAGCAAGTTTCCCTTAGAATTAGTCAAAGAAATAAGATATCTATTTTTAAAGCAAACAAAGCACTATTTCTCATGCACATAAAAGCATCTCTTTTCTTCTCAACTCTAAGAGATCCACAAATATATGTATAGTTCTGCTTACACAGAATTTTTGACCCTTTGCCAGCACAGAGAAGATAAGAAAACACATTCCCCATGAAACACAGTTCCCTACAGGCACATGTACACTGCCCAGCAAGGAAGCAGAGAGCCCTGAGGCACTCCAGGTGATCTGGTCCTTACTGCTACAGGCAGAACATCCCAGTTGAACCCTGGGCAGAAAAAACAAACCACAGACTTCACTGGCACTGCCAGAGCACCCACTGACAGCTCCTGGTGTCCAAGCTGGGCCATTCATCCCTAACTCAAGTGCTTTCAATTACTTACCAAGAAGCAGTTCCAAAGCAAGCACTCCCTGTTCTTTTCCCCTCCAGATTCTCATCTTTAGTCTTAGAATGTTCAATGACCTACAGGATATGTTGCAAGCTCCACCTGTATTTAGGAAACCACCTCATACATTCACTGAGATTAATTAATGGCTTACTGTGGTCTGGACAGTCACCATCAATTGGATTTACATCTTCCACTAATGCACTTTAAACACTTGGAAACTAGCTTACTACGTAAATCTTTACAACAGAGACACTCAAGACACTTGGAAACTACTGTCAGTATTGTCAAGTCAAAGGCCAAGATGCAAAGGAAGGTGGGAGAATGGAAAACTCATTTAAAAACAGTGATATAAAAGATCTGTCTACTTGTGTTGCCTCTCTAAGAAGAGAACATCAAGTTGCAAATGAGGCCATCCACTCAGACTGAAAAAAGCAGACTACTTAAAATCTGCTGCACGTTCAACTCCAGAGCACACTATTGCAGGTGACAATTAAGATAGAACAACCTAAAAGCAAAAGAAACACCGTATTAAGTGTAGAAGGGTTTAGATCCTGACATCTCAGCACAGAGCCCATCTCCAGCTATCAGAGAGGAGCTTTACTGAGGAGGTTCATTCCTTCAGTGCCACCCAGAGGGTCTCTGCCTTTTCCCACTGAAGCAGCTGGTAAGGGCTGATCACAGAGGTCCAAGGTCAGCTGATTATTGTTCCAGCCAATTATGGAAAACCTCCTCCACCACAACAGAGAAGCTGGTCACACAAGCATTGTGAAGGAAGCTCCCTCGCTTAAGAAAACAGGAATCAAACTCCTATCTCCTACACCAGTGTTACCTAAGAGAATCACAATTCTAGGTTCTTCTAGCTTGACACTTGGACAAACCTAACTGGATCAGAATAAGATACTCCAGTGGAGGGTGATGAGGAGAAAAAAAAACTCAGGAATTACTGACTTGCAATAACAAACTCATTGGAGTGCAAAACAGCCTCCCAGAGGAAGTCAAAAGCTCTGTGTTGTAGATAAGAGGCAGGAATAAATCACTTTTCCTTATACATTGTCTCTGAATGAGTAACTGGATAAAATTAAGGGGAAAAACAAGACCATAATCCTCCTGAATAATACTGGTAAAGAAATACATTGAACAACATTGTCTTCTGCATAGCAGAGCTACAAGTCACTGATGCAGAGAGTGGGTTTAAGTATTTAGAACAAGAAAGAACACAAGTCTTACCCAGACTTCTTATGCTCAATCTGGGAATATAATCGTGTAAACACAAAGTATTAAGTCTTAGAGATCCCTATTGGTAGTATTTGGGGTAACATTGCTGTAGAAATATCCTTCATTTATCTCAAGCAGGGTGGGTAAAAATCCAGTGCTTCCAACTCAGAAGATTATTTATCTTCCAAATATTGAGCATGCCAGTAACTTTGTCAAAGTCAGCTGGGATTATCCCCAAGCTCCAAGCAACACTGGCCTTCAACACCTCTCCAAACCAGAATTATTAGTTCTATAGCCTCATAAACAGAAAACATACACAAAATATTCCCTGTAACAGATTTCAAGAAAAATCTGGACAAGCGGAAAAAGAATGAATCCATTCATCAGTGGTTTTCAAACACAGTGACCCAGAAACAACTACTGCCTCAGGAAGGCCCAAAGCAGAAACAAGGAAGGTATTTGAGGGAATTCTTGCTTTAGCCTTTGCTGAACATCTGCTTTTTGGCAACACCAGGAGAGAGGTCTGACATTTGATTTCATCTGAATCATTAAGCATATCTCCAGCATCTCTGGAAGAATTTATGGTCCATGTACTCTCTCTGTCCATCTCTCCATGATCAGAAATCCTTACAAAAGCACCATGCAACACAGAGTTCATGTTTTAGCAAACATTTTCCAACCAGATGTTCTGCCCAATGTGTGCTGACTTGTTCTGGCACAGAAAGCAAAAAGCTCATCTTGTGTCCGTCACCCCTGTACTGACAGCGGCAGGTGCCTCATCACAAATACAAGGAGGCAAACTAGAGCTGAAGAGTAATCAGCAGGCAATAAAGACAAGAAACAGCTGCATTTTTAGATTTTGTGACTAGCAGGGACAAATTAAAAGCAAAGGGGGAAAGGTTAGCAGCTCCTGCCAAACTTGAGCCTTCCACCACATGCAGGAATACGATCCAGCTACTTTTTCTTCTCTTTGCTATTGCCTCGAGGTACTGGAAGCATAAAAGATGGGAAATTAAAAAAAAAGGGTTTTTTTTCCCTCCCTTAATGTTTATATGTCAAATCCTAGGTCTAACAAATAATTGCTTATCTCTATCATGGCTACAGAGGAAAAAAAAAAAATCACTTGTTATTCCTCAGTGGAGTGCATTTCAATTATTTCTACACTTCTTTCTTTACTTGACCTCTGTTAAATAAGGTGGATGCAAAGACAGACTATTGTGGAATGGAGCAAATTGACTATGGAAAAGAACTCCTTGAATGTTAAAGCTTTTCATCTTGCTCTTAAGTCAATAATATTATGGAATTAAAAGTCAAATGCAAGGGTTTCTTTCTTCCCTTTATGCTTGCTCCATTCCAAGCACCAACTAAGTATTTTTATTCAAAATTTCTGCCCTTTCCCTCCATCTCTCATGGGTATCTGACAATCAGGTGTCTTCCCCTTCAGAATGAAGGAAATCTAGCTTACTCCAGTTATAGCAGAGCACAATGGAAGTTAAACTGTATCCAGAGCAAAAGAAATACACCCCAAACAAGCATAAAACAAATCCCCACATTTTTATACTGAAAATAGGTCTGTTCTGCCACTAGCACAGGATACATAAATCTATGGTCTGAGGAGCCACACCACCTTTGGAAACAGGCCTTTTGGTAAAAATTGGCATTTTTCCTTGCTTCCAGGAACACTGTTCGAACAGAAGTAGTCAAACCAGCTGGGAAGCAACTTGGAAAATCCAAAGAAAATTTTGCTCTTTGTCTCATGGGTACTTCATCTCCCTTGCATCAAAGGCAGAGGCAGAAAAAAATCGCAACCTCAAGGGTTGATATCTTTAATTTTTTTCTCACATTTTCCTGCTTTCCCACCCTCACCTCACCCCTCTCCTACTTCACACACTTTCCAGACACCTGAGACACTGCATATCCACACCTCTGCCACAAACCCTCCCCAGGGTTTGTGCTACTGCCCATAGCACAGAGCATCTTTAGAGGCATGAGACAGCCTCAGAGCCCTCTCAGCAGAAGTTAGGCAGCAGCAGAGCTTCTCTTTGTCTCTGGGTAAATCTCTAGAGAGAATTCAGTGTTTTCTTGCTTCTCTCTCAGTTTAGTTCAGTTGTTGTGGCCCAGAGGAGCCAGGAGGATGCTCAGGGATTGGCAGCTTTCACCCAAGAGCAGAGGCACCAACACGGCTCAACCCAGCAGCAATTGCTCCCCCTCAGCAGCTGCCCTGGAGCTGCTGTGGGGCAGCTGGTGCTCAGGCTTGTTGATGCACATCCAGAAAAGCCTTTACAAGCAGTGCCCATCAGCGGTTTTGCTCGTGGCCCCAGTAAGGCCAGGGATTAAGCAGGAGTTGGCAGCAGCCTGGTCCCATGGGAGGCCACCCTGCAGGGCAGGACTGAGCTGGAGCACTGAGAGCTGCTGGTGCTTGTGCCTGGCTGTGGATTTAACACGTCCTTAGAGCTGTCAAACCAACTCTCACCAGTGCTAAACCCACCTTCCGTGCAGCAGCTGTACACATGCAATGGGAAAGGTGAATAAGGACTCTCTGGGGAATCCCCAGCCTACAGCACTTAGAGGGTGAACTGAAAACTGCTCAAAAATCATTGTCACAGGGAAGAGCAGACTCAGTGCTGCATTACATGGCAGAAACTATCACACCTGCAGGTGCATTCTTCTTTGAACTCACCTTCTCATTTGTTCCTTTTATTCAGACCTATTTTGAGAGGCTTTCAGGGAGGTGAATAAAAATGCATCAGTGGAAGAAGACTCCACTCAAGCCTCAGAGGCTGTACAGTATTTATCATCTGACTTCAGACTAGTCTCAGTCTGCCAGCCTGCAGCTTCCAAAATACATTACCAGAAATGAGAGACAAAGCATCACTTAGCTTAGATAGCTCTCCCTCACTTGAATGAAGGGTGAGTTATGGGCTGCATCTTCATGCCACCCCTTACACAACAGCATTTGCTACTCTGCACCCTTTATTATAAATATACCATCCACAGAGATACTACAGACCTAAATCTACTGCCTGACTCCCCTCATGTTAACAAGTCTTGAGTTACTTTACTTGTGATGAGGAATAACTCCAGTGCAAGATAATTGCAGACAAGAGTAAAATAATTTTTCCTTTCAACCTATATTACTAGGTTTAGAAATAACATCCTTTCTGGTGTGTTGCTTAGTCTTAACCACTAACTGATTTATAGAACTATTAATGAGTATTTATTAGAAAGTCTAATGGGTCAGTAGTTAAACTAACCTATTAGTAACAGCTTTATAAAAATCTCTGAATCACATAATCATCTTTTAATTTAAAGACCTTAACACACAGCATTCCTGTACACTTTACAGATGTAATTACTGCATCACATTACCAAATTCTTAGAAATAACCCCCTTTTCTCTCTTGAGACAGAATTAATCAGTCGGTGATTTCCTTTCACTCAAATGCACGAGTGTCCTGGGAAGCATTTTTATCTTCTTACACTGCTTGATAGGGTTTGCAATTTACCACTTTATCTAGCTAAATGATCTTTCCACTGAGTATTAGTTTCTCATCAGGTCTGTTTCCGAAAAAACAACCCAAGGATCTATTCCTGCCTGTAATTTCAAATGAACAAGTAGGGCTGACCATTTCTCAGTCTTTCAGACATGGCAACCCACCTCTAGCTCAGCAGCTTTGACACAACCCTCATGGGCAGCAGCCTGGGGTGCCAGAGAGAAGAACCAGCTGCAAACACCAAATGCAAATGTTGACTCTCTCCCAAACCCATAGGTGCTGAGCTCCTATCATCCTATCATTAAATGCACATAGACACTCATGCCAGTTTAAACATTTTCAGCCAGTAATTAAAGCCTGTTCTTAGCCCTTTTACCCAGGGAAAAAAAAAAATCTACTACTGCAGACCTGGTGATTTTAGAGGCCTGAATCACATGGCCTAGAGCAGCACATGGTTCAGTGGCACAGAGGTAGCAGGATAAAGCATCAGCTTCTCCACTCTCCCTCCCCACATACACTGTTTCAGCTACTAATTCTTACCCCCGTGCTTACTGTTTACAGCTTCCAAAATCAACAAATAACCCAAGTCATAAAGAAGCTCAAAACACTACAAATACCCCTTTTCCATTATCAAAAAACCAAACCAAGAGGTCAGTGACACCACACTGGATTAGGATTACTACAGACTTGCTGCAAGCAGTGCTGTACCTGAGCCCAAACAACCTGGCATCTCTTTGAAACCTTTCAGAACTCATCAGAAAGTCAAGACCCACCATTTGGGACATACCAGCTCAGGTTTAACAGCACTGTCAGGGCCATCCTTCTTTCTACTCCCCCTAAAAGCACCCAAGATCCTGATAAAGTCCATGGCACACCTCTAAACATCTGCTTGGGGGTCAGAACCCACCACTTAGGCTGCACACCATGATCAGATCGAACAGCACAGGGCAGTGCCCTGGGGTGCTCAGAACAGCACAACAACTGCTCACTGAGTGCTTGCACATTCCCAAGACACAAATACACATCCATTTTTTTCCCACTCACCATTTACCCTCCTCTTAGGCAGCAAAGATCCATTTAAAAACTTGTCATCTTTACACTTGCTCACAGCACTCATTTGGTAAGCACACACTCTGTTCCTATAGGGATATAAGAAGTTGCTGCCAGCCTGGAATAATTTGGGCAAACACCATTTGCTTAAAACTAATCCCTCCTGCAACACTAAAACAGTTGACTCTTGCTTCAGAAGAGCTGACATTTACTTGGGAGTCTAATTCACCGTACAGTGAGGTCAACAGGGAAGCTTCTCCCTGTTTAAGTGGGATCAGGCCCCTTATTCCCTACTGTAAGTGCACTGTCATTTCCACAGTGAGCTCGTGTTACTACCACAGGGACACCAGTGTCATTATCTGGACTCAAGAATTAAGCCTGCTGAGTTTCATAGAAGTCCAAGTCCAGATGTTACAAACCCAACAGTCAACAGCCCTGGCAGAGTTATTATTGCAAATATCTTGTGCTGTCACTGAGGATGAGGAAGGTGGCACACAAAAGAGGGGTTCATTCTCTCCTGTTGAGGGGTTTAAGCAGGCTGGCAGCTGTAGGAAGCACTCAGGGGTCTCACCTCTTGGTGTTCCACAGGCAGGAGATGGGATATTCACATGACAATATCCTTCACCCCAATGCAAGAAGACCCCAGTGCCCCAACAGCCTCCACATTTGCTTCAGGTCCCCAGGCTCCAATTCATGCTTATAAAAGAGCATTAAAAGTCTGGGCCTTCTCCAAATCCTGGCAAAGCAGAAACACTTTCTCCTCTTGAAGAGGAATTGGAGGCTACAGGGGGTAGAGAATGACGACAGACAAACATACTCATCACAGTTGATCACTGTTTTTGGAAAACAATACAGCATCGCAAAAATATCTCTAAATGTTTTAATAAGGCTTCTTTTACACTGAAAAAAAAATTACTTTTTTTTTTAAACACAGAGTAATGTTTTAAATGTTCTGAACTTACCAGGGAAACTGTTGACTTTGGGATTTAATAGCTAATATAATATTAAGTACACATTTGCAGCTCATCAGGAGAAGCATACCCGCTGATCAGAAACATGATGTAAAAGAGTTGCTGATGAACTGTGGTCGTTTGCCTCCTCAAATTTCCCCACTGACGCACATCATCAGAGCCCCTGCAAAGGGAGCCGAGGCTGTTTCCCCCGAATCAAATAGCAAGGGAGATGTTATTTGAGAAATTTACCCAACTTGAGAGCATATGCCTTGCAGACTATCCCCAGTGAGGAATTCATTTTACCCATGCCAGAACTTTGCACCCTGGGATCCCCCTTCATGGTTAAGGCAGGGAATTAAGCTACAATCCCATCAGTTACACATTACCAGAAAAAGAGAAACACTGATATTCCTCTTGGAGGAAAAAAAAAAAATAGCCAACTAGTAACTACTCAAGTATAAGTAATTTAACAGATGATTTTATATAAATGAGTCAAATATAGTTTTCATCTATAGTCATACATGAAAAGAAAATTGGCTGAAATTACCCCAGTTCTATGGGTCTGTTGGCAAAAAAACACATTGCAAACAATTTTACTCCACACAGTGGTAAGTTTGGACATTAGAAGCAGAGTTTGCAATAATGGTTGTGGCAGTTCAGTTCATGACAGCTTGGACAAAGGTCTGTAAATTTGGACAATACATAGTCAAAAAACCCACCCAAACACCACTGGATGAATGCCTTGGAAGTACACAAATCATAACCTGACATGGCAAATGACAGCTGGAGTCATATTAGCAGAAGAGGGATCTGATCTATTCCCAACCATCCATCCTCTATTAAACAATCCTTCAAATAATCATGAGGATTCTATGATCTGTGAAAAGCTTGCATTTCATTACACATTTATGACTTGTAGGTTCCTAAAATATGGCAACTGCAGGGGGGGAAGGAGGGGCATCATAAGCTGATTAATTGATCCAATGTCTGTTTCTACAGCTATTCCCTAAAAAAAATTTTTTTTAGTCTGATTTTCTCAGGTTGTTACTTTTGTTCCTAAAGGAAACAAAGCTTAAGCAGCTTATGAACACATCCACACATGAGGACGGGCACACACACACACTCCAATAGCTCTCACTTCCAATAGCTTTAGGACACAAAAGTCCTCTAGGAACAGGTTTTATAGAGAAGCAGAAATTAACCTCAGTGCCCAGGCAGAGAGGAAAAAAGCAAAATTAATGCCTGTCTGAGGGAAGAACTATCATAATTAGAGTATCAGCTCTGCGGTACAGGACAAAAAACAAAACTAAGTCCTACTGCTGTCCCCATATGTAAGTGATGAGTGATGATACTCAAGACATGATGAGTTCCTTGTAGGCAGAGTTATTTAAAGCACTCATTCAAGGCTTTTTGTTTTGCATTTGTAGATCCTTATACTTCTTCCAGTGGAAGCGCAAATCTGTTTAGGGCACTTAAGCCTGATGATAATTATCTTTTATGGCCTCTCAGAAAGAGTTCATGGATCCTCCAAGATTTATGTACTATGAGTTGTAAAATAACTCATCCCATGCAGATATCTTGCATCTGAAGTTTGGGGCTAGAAGTTTCAGGAACACCCAAGTAGATGTGGGGAATTTCCTAACTGGTTGAACTAGAAATAGGGCTGAGAAGCCTCTTTAACAGTATTTTAGCATTTCTAATCACGGCTGAAACAATAAAACTGACAGCAGGAAGCAACCCTTGCTGACATCCAGCACAATTTTTCAAAGAGACATTAAAAATGCCTGTGAAAAGTTGTCTTTGAAAGCCCTTTCCTGTACCTTGACCAGACATCCCTAGTGCTCAGCTGTGGGATAGGTTAAAGCAAGGACTTAGGTATTTGCAATTTATTCCCCTCCTTGCCATCCACAAAAGGTTTCATAACACTGGCCTAAAAAGAGCTCATATTGCGGTTCAATTCCAGTAGTACACCTCTTGATACACAGGCAGCCCTAATTAGAGTTCCTCCTTAGAAAGTCCTATTTTGATCCCTTCGTTTTTTCTAAGCTAAAACCAGAGGAATAGATTTTTTTGGGCAGCATTTCAAAAAACAGTGCTCTTTTATCAGTAGCTCTAACTTACATTTCCTTATTGAGGTTCTTTTGAGGAGAAATAATATTTCAAATGAAGATGTGTCTATTAGCATTCAGAGGCATCACTCGCTTGATAGAAGAATTGATGCTTTGCTAATCAACTGCTCACACAGGGATCTGAAGAGAAATCCATGAAAATATGACAAGAATAAGACAAGGGACACATGGCTTGGAATGACAGAACACCCTCCCGGGCCTTCTCAGACTCCTCCAATTCGTGTATTTTGGAAGATGCATTTTCAGCCATCCTATAAAAAGATGAACCAATTACTCACATCATTCTTTTGTTTCATTTCTCATATACACACGCTTCACTGGTATATTATTTTCACTGGTTTCTGACCAATGCATTTTTGGTGCCATTTTTCAAAAAGGTTGAATAGCAAGAAAATTATAATTATGCTTTCTCTTGGACAAGGAAACTGCAAACTGTGCTTTATGACAGCATGTTGACCAGTTAGTGCTTTTTCATAAAAACAAAACATCCCTCAATCCTCACATGTATTAACAAAGCTCTGACTCTCAGAGCCCTGAGGACACCTCACACAAGGGCATTAATGCCCTTGCCCTGGGGACAGAATGATGACCAGCTCAGCCCCAGGACTCCAGCCCTTGCTTGCTGTCTCACCTGTGTGCAGCCCCAACCTAGGTCCCCAAAAAGCCCCAAGGCTATGCTGCAGATAAGGTCATTTCTGATGCTCTACACTGGATAATTCTTTTACCAACACTCAAGGTAGCTCCATCTCCCATCCCGTCTCCTGCTGTTCACAGCGGGACTCCCCCAGACCTAGTCCACCATCTTACCTTGTTTAGGTCTGTCAGTGGATCCTGCCACTGCCACAGAATCATTTAGGTTGGAAAAGTCCTCTAGGACCAATGAGTCCAACCTTTGAACAATTTCCACCTGGTCAATTAGACCATGGCACTAAGTGTCACATCATTTCTTGAGCATCTCCAGGGATGGTGACTCCATCTCCCTGAGAAGCCAGTTCCAATGCCTGACAGCTCTTTCAGTGAAGAAATCCCTCCTGATGTCCCCCTACTGCAGTCTGGTGCCATATCCTCTTGTCCTGTCACTGGCTGCCTGGGAGAAGAGGACAGCCAGTTGTCATCAGGTACTGCAACCCTGGCTCTGGGGACAGAGATCTTGCACAGCCCCTGGTGGCATCACCCTTAGTCACAGCCATCACCCCCATGTCCAGCCCCTGTTGGGTTGCTCCATTCCATCAGGTCAATTCAAAAACCACAAGAACTTGTGTTTGTTCTGGCCTGAGTGACAAGGTCACGTAGAACATCCAAAACATCTTTCCCCCAACCTACTTGTGTGCTGTGTATGGACACACATGCTGCCTGGCCACAGCCAATGCTGTAGCAGGGAAAATGCTGCTCCTTCCAAACATGCAAGAGAAGAGGTCAGAGACTTGCTTCAAAACACTTCACTGCAGCTTTCAAGGGCCTGCAGTCAGGAGCCAGGAAATACTGCACAAAGAGGCAGGTAGGGCAAGGCTATGGAAGTTCAGAGCAGAATTTTACTCCCTGACTGCTGTCACCACTTATGGATAAATGAGCCAGGCAACACAAGTCACACAAAAAGCCCACCAGAATGTATGAGCATACATGAAATAAGGGTTTTTAGAGAGGAGGATGAAAGAGGAGCTGATGTTTCAGAATATCTGCAGATAGTCAATTATTCATATGCCCTAATGGAGGGGGAAAAGAGTAATATTTCCAGTTCAGCATCAGCACATACTGAAAGCACTGTGAAAAACCACCAGAGGTGTGAAACAGCTGTCAGTCCACGTGAAAGGCCAAGATGAAACACCCCTCTCACCCAGCAATCTTAGTCTAAGGATAGCAATCATGAACCAGCCACTCAAAGCCCACAGAGGGCTTGTTTCCAGGAAACTGCCCTTAGAAAGGGCCAGGATGGTTTGGAAATGCACACAGACAAAACCACACCAACAATCTGCCCACAAATGGATATTAATAATCTACAGACTGTACATGCACAGGCAGATTGCTCCAAGCTTCCCTGGGTGTGGGGCTGGGAACACATCCTCCCATTCTGCCTTCTCCAAAGGAGCAAACCACACTAACGGAGGAAACAGAGAGGAAGGAAACCTCCTCATACCTCCTCAAAAAGGGCAAGTCCAAGAAAAGCAGGGGTCTATTTACAGTCCTCCAAAGTTCCTGCCTGCCAGATGGTCCCTTAGAGTTCCTTGGTGGGGCACAGCTTAGGGCTGTGTTAAGATTCCCCAGAGCTGGGATAAGCCCACAGCAGGAAGGAACCAGGGGATTGTGCCAAATGCCACCAATACAAGACCACACTGTGTGAGGTGGAGATGACCTCATTTTCTGTGGAAGATGACATTAGAAGAGAGCCATGTGTGTTCGGCTGTGAGGTAAGGAAAAAGGTTATTTCATATGGAAAAAAAAACCAACCTAAAACAACACACAAAAAAAAACTAAGCAAAAAAAAAATCCTGGGAAGTGCCCCAGAAGGTTGTAAAAGACAGAAGCCAAGCTAACAACCCTTTGTTCTTCTGGAAATACCTTCCTCTGCCCGTAGCAACAGAACCAGGACCCCATATTACCATGCTAAATTAAACATGGGCCCTATTGGCTCTTGGGAGGCCAGGATTTAAACGCCTTTGTTTTCATAAAGCAAAAAAATACACTCATGCAGAAATCACTCTCTTCTGATTCATTTCCTCTGGCATTGTATTGTTAAGTTGCTTAAACAAAATACTCAGTTTTCTCCTCTTCCTCCCCCTTTCCTCTCCTTCAGGGCCACATTTTCCCCCAGCTGGGAGAAAGTCTAACTTTCTAAATAAGTCGTTAGTATAGCTAATAGCCTAGAGGGAGAAAAGCCCCCTTGTGAACCTTGAAAATGTTGTGTATTAACTCTTGTAAAGCAGACAAATGAAAGCAGGAACACCTGTTATACATTAGAGGCTCAGATTTTGATGGTAGGCTGCTACAGCCCAACCTTCAATTAATTTGGCCCCTGCTCCATTGGCTTCTCCGGTTTTCTGAACTTCAGCCATTAAATCTGGGTTTGCATCACTCAAGTGGCAAAGGTTTCCTTCTATGTGCAAAGAAAGAGCTTCTGACCACACAAGCCCCATTCTCATGCTGGCATCTTTAGTATTTCATGAGATAAATGGAGAGAGTCTTGGGGACAGACTGGTAAAGAACATGGCCCTGTAGCATTTATTACCACAAAAAAAAACCCACTCAGGTTCTGGAGCCATGCATCTGCTGAAAGGAACCAATTTTCTGTTTGCTAGGCCTGGTTTTAAGAGAAGAACCTGTAATGTAGTTGTGTTCCTTGTTAGGCTCAATTACAAACTGCTGTGGGCAAAAGAGTAGAAAGCAGGAGCAGTAAATTTACTGTACTTTTCAAATCAACAAAAGAAGATGTTTCTGTTGCAACCTACTGCTTTCCAAGGAGCAAATATGGATATGAAAATTACATAAATCTGTTCAGACCACACCTTTCGACTCATCACCTACAAGTCAGCAGCAGGCTTTCACCCCAGTCTTGAAAAATGCTTTTATTCCTCATAGTCCTGTCCAGCATCTCTTGCTTTCTAGTTGAAAGGATGGTTTGTCACCACACACAGACACACACACACCAGCCTTGATAGTTTACTTTTGAAAGAATTCTCTCACATGTCACCCATCAGCTCTGTACAGAGGTGCAAACTACAGTCTTCTTTTCACAAAAGATTGTGGAAAGATGAGTGGAAAAAAAGAACCACCAAAAAAATATGTAGGTTTCAACTATAAAAACAAAACAAAACAACAATAACAAAAAAACAGTGGAGGAAAAAACTTGGAGTTCTTAGATAACCTTTCATTCATGTAAAAGCATCTTTGTTTATGCAACAATACCAGATATTAACACTCCAAGAATTAGCTTTTAATAACAAGCACTGGTTATTTGTTTTACATAGAAAAGATACATTATATAAGTGATATATATTGTTGCTGAAGAGTGGAAACTCTACTCCACTGAAAAGCCACAGTGCTCATTATTATGACACACAAATACATATGATATGAATTATGTGGAGTAGCTGGCTGAGTGAATCATTGCTCTTTCCTGCTGCCTCAGAGCTTTAGCTGGGGCTAAACTGCAGGTAACAGTTTATGCTTCAGATGGAAATGCTCTTCTGGAGTGAGAGCAAGCACCAGCAGGGACTCAGAGACAGCCCAAATGCTCTGTGTAGTGTCAGAAGCTAATCCCACCTCTGCAAGGAAGGGCTGGGGGAAAACAGCACTCAGCACTGGAGAGGGCATGCTCAAAGTCTGTGGCTGATGAGATTCCCAGAGCTCTTCAACATGTGCTGGGCAGTTACATCATGCACATGGCTCTGGTTCCAGCAGCCTGCTTAATACATCAAGAGCTGCTGTGGGGGAAAAGGAGGCAGCAGAGAGAGCAAACTGCTCATCAGAGTGACCTCAGTTAATGCTGCAGCCAAGTCTGTGAGGTTTGGATCCAGAACACCTCCAGGCATCCAGATCTAGAGCCCTAGGTGCTGCCATTACAGAATGGGGGGCCAGCAGAGGCAATAAAGACACATTACAAAAAATCAAACTTCAGCTCTGACTGTGGCCCTCATGCACAAAACACAATATGCTTTTATCTGTGTTCGTCTCTGCTCAGTACCAGAACAGTTCAGCCAGCAGCACAGGACTTCAGGAAGATTGGCAAAGATCTTCCCATTCGTGCCAAGGGAAACACTTCTTGCCTGTGGCATTTTCCACCCACACATTAATTTACCTCACTTCATGTTTGAAAATACAGAGGAAAAAAACCCATCATCATTCAATAACAGCAGCAACATCAATTCACATGGGGGAACAACAAAGGCAGGGGAACACAGGGAGGAAATGTTTATACATGCAAAGGAACCGCCAAGAAAACCAACCGATAAAAAGACAGAAAATAAGCAAATCCTACCCTGCCTTGCTCACCCCCCACCTCCAGCTGCAAACCAGCCAGGACTTTGTGTCAAGCTGGTGCAGGTGCCAAAACTTTGTCCTGGCAGCCATCCAGGGGTTTTTGCTCCTCAGGACAGAGGGACAGCAGGGATGGTTAAAGCAGCCGTGCCCTGCTATTTACTTTGCCAGTGCTCCACTGGGCTTGCTGCTAATGGCCACAGTCCCAGTGCACCAGGTTGCTCTTCCTCTCCAGTTATTTTGTTTCTGTCACTGAGAATCTTCCATTTCTCATTGCTCCTCTCAAAAGGCTTTATCCTCCCTCTACAGAGGGCAAGCACCTTGGATTTGAAGCACCTTCCACCAGGTAACCTCCTTGTTGACACTCATTCCATGGTGACAGGCAGTCCCCAGCCTGACTCCCTTGAATGCTCACACTAGGAAAGGATAAAACACCTCAACAGGTCATAAGCAGCAGAGTTTGTCATCTCAGAACCTATACTTCTGCCTCCACACAGAATGACAGACTCCAGGGACAAAATGGTGCTTTTGCGTTGTACTGTGGAAATGCTAAAAGGGGTGGAGAGGGAGGAAAAAAGAAAGGGTCACAGAAGTGGAATGTCTTATGGATATGGGCCTGTACTAGTGATGAAAGAAACCCTCTGGCCCTGCCAGAGCCAGCTCCTACCCAAGTCCACAACAGAAGGGGGAAGCGGGAAGAGACAAGCAGAAAAAGCCCCATTGAACCCCAACTCCCCCCATCATTTTTCTGTGTTCCACTTTCACACACAGTGTATTGCAAAAGACTATTCCCATTTTACCTAGCAGCTTGCAGCATTAGTGTTAACAATTAGCTCTTTGCTTCAGATGTGCTGCTTCTTCACTCTGCACACAGCCTGAAGGCCAGTTATCTTGGTTTCTACTCCTAAAGGTACCTGGAGTCAAACCAGTCACTGATGAGCACTGGGTTTTACCACAGAGGATGTGGATGAGCAGAATGAAGGTGTTCTGTGTTCAGAAGAGCTGAACTAGTGACTTCCCAGGGCTGTTTATAGTGACTAGACAACACAGAGGAACACAGACTCATCTTGTATCCCCTGTCTGAAGGAAGACACGAGCAGTCTTCTCTCTGCTTCTTTATTCTATGTACTTTTAATATCCCTGGTGTTTGTGCAAGGTATTAAAGCGAGCAAACGCTGATCACTGCCTCTGCTGATCACTGCCCATTCAGATCATTAAGTTCAAGTCAACTCTCCTGCTTTTGGCACTAGCACAGCTCCTGTGCCTCTGAGAGGAGATTGGAGCCACCTCACCCTTCATCAGCTCCTTTGCCATGTGCATACAGAAACAGAATTCCTATCTGCCCATTACTAGAAAACAACAGGTT
The DNA here is from genome assembly GCA_013400175.1 of Phainopepla nitens. NCBI lineage: Eukaryota > Metazoa > Chordata > Aves > Passeriformes > Bombycillidae > Phainopepla > Phainopepla nitens. The sequence continues at coordinate 254,350 of VXBQ01015612.1, forward strand.
TCCTCGTCTAGTTTCATTTCACCTTGAGCAATTTTAAGTGTTCTCAAACACAAAACAAACCACACACCAAAAAAAAAACCCAAAAAGCCCCTAAGCAGTTCCTGACATGACTCCTGCATTGTTCCCATAGAGAGTCTCCTAAAGTGAATGACTACAAAAACAAAAATAAATAAAAGGAAATAATGCATAGGTTGTGCCAGAGTAAGCTTAAAATGCAAATAAACTTATCTTAAAATTAAAAGCCTCCTCTGATACAAGATGATCCTAAGAAATATTTATATTTTCTTCCCAGCATCCTCTTGTCTGTCTACACAAGGAACCAAAGTGACAGCCATTACCAAAGCATTCAAATACCTTATGATTTCAGTTTGCGACTATCCAAGTCAAGGAGCAGCTCACTTTTAGGCAGAAAACAGACATGTCCTAAATACAGGGCTCAAGAACTCACATTGTCCTCTGGCTACGTCAGTCCCTGCCACACATCCAGGCACAAGGGGAAAGCAAAGCCATCATTGTTCCCAAGATGTCGATGGTGTTTTAAAAACAGCTTACAAAACACTCGTGTGAGGACTCGGGTCAGCACAGCTTTCCACGACCTTCATTTCTTGCAGAAGTCATCAATATTCACCTACTAATGAGAACTCACGGCCTCACAATTGGCTTTTCCCCTCCCAGCTGTGCTCTAAAGCCATTCTTGCTTGCCCAAGGATAAAGGGATGGAGGGAAATATTCAGGTCTCTAGAGGGCAAAGTCAGAAACCTAAACATAGAACCACTCCTTCTCCTTTTGTTGGGCTTTCATTGTCAGTGTCAAGAGTGTCTCATGGATCAGCAAGGTGACCACCAAAACACACACACAGGGCTTTTTATCTTGTGACTTTGACACCATTCTCTCAAGTGTCTCTCTAATACAAATGCAAATTTATGCTTTACTTGTTCTTTTTGAATTCATGCACAGGAAAGATTTCTCTTGCCAAATTGTTATTTTAGTGGTTTCATCAGAAAAACAAAATCAGACTAAACGCAGAAGTTAACCCTCAGGTTTCAGGAGGAAGTGTGGAAAACCTGAACCTGGCAATACTCATTTCAACTAAGATAGTTCCAAGTATACAGCTTTTGTCTCAGTATTTGCAGCTTGAATTAGTGACATTCCAAGGACCTCTTTCATTTCCCCTCGACCTCAGGATTTCATTCTCATGTGTATTTTCTTAAAAAAAAAACCAAAAACCAATGCTACGTTATCTCAACTCTCTTCATCCTCTCCCACTGTCTCCCCACCTTCAGCTCCTGTACCTCAGCTGTAGCAAGTTAACTGATCACAACCAAAAATCTCAGCAGGGAAGAAGTTTTTCTCATTTACCAGACTGATAAAGGCAGTTCCAGGACTAACAAGACTTAAACACCTCTCAGCCCCATGGGGTGGGAAGTCATCAGTCCAGGTGGATGCATTCCCACCACGCTCACCAGAAACAAGAATTAATATTAGAACACTTCAATAACATAAGTGCTGACAGACCCTTTTATGAAACAGCTCCAGCACTCAGTTTAAATAATGATCTAGCCCTGAAAGCTTACAGCATAAGGCCATTAGCAATCTCTACAAATCTCAGGTAACTTCTTCACAGAATTTTTAAAACACTTAGCAAACACTAATTAATTAAGCATCACATCACCTTCCAAACTAAATGACTGAATTCACCACGATAATACATTGGATTTTTCTGCCTGCACTTCAGGTTGTTCAAACAATTTGTTTCCTTATTTTCCTCAGAGAGAGCACTCACTCTTCCCCTTAGCAACCACTGCAGTCAAACCCACTACAAATACAGGGGCCTGGATACATTTTGAATCAAGGAGTGAAAGACGGATTTTCACCTTTTACCAGCTCTAAGTCTGGCATTATTTTACCCCCATCAGCAGGTGGGTTCCAGGGAAGTAATACTGCATGCTGGCTATAAAGGTCAATCTATATTAGATGTGGTCAGAACAGAAGATACACTCCCAAAAAAGCAGGTTTCCCATCATCCCCCTCACTGTGGCATTAGCTGATAACACGGAGAGGCTGAGAGCACAGAGAGAAGATTCCTTTCAAGTGCAGCTGAACAGAATGATCAGCTCCATTTGCTAATGGATATTCAGCCTGCTGGATGAGGCTAAGAGTAGCCCAAAATACATATACTGGGGATTTTAGATCTTAAGCAATAGCTATTTAATGTTCCAAGTCAGTTCCTATTGGGCCACTCAATTTATCAGAAGAAACAGAGCCACAAACAGCCCACTCCTCAGAAAAAAGTGCTAAGGCTCTTTAAGTGCACATTTTAGCAGTGGAGGAACATCAAAGCATCAGAATGGAGGCTTCAGTTTCCTCCTTTCAGACAGCAATGCACAGAGTAGAAGAGTTTGTTTAAATTCACAGAGAGGCAGGGCTGAATGCCTAGGGCAGCCACTGCTTCCTTAGCTCTTTGAAAACTCCAGAGAAACAGTTAGAGAAGGGCCCTTGGATAAAAGGGCCTGGATCTAGAGAGCAGCACTTTCCCCAGCCCTGACAATTTTTCTCCTTCCTACAGTAAGAGCATGTGCACCTCAAGCGAAGCTGAACTCTACATGTAATGTTATGTCATCTTGAACTATGCCTATTCAAAAGATACTTGCTCAAAGCTTATTTATATTCTTCTTATAATGGACTTGTGATAAGACACCCATGAACAAATTCAGAAGCATCAGCACATGCCCTGTGACACAAGGCAACAGCATCTTCTCACTACACAAACACAACTCTGCAAGAACACACACAAAGTAAAAGCAACTTTGCATTCAGGCAAAATCATTCCATATATCACCAGTATTTTAAAAGTGTGACATACTCACTAAGAAAACACCAAAAAAAAAAGGCAGCTTCACATCACAACCAGCCTCCAGGAGCAGACAAAGACTCCTTACTTTCTCTACTGCAGAAGCAATACTGCCTAGCTGCTTACAATGGAGGAAAATTTAACCTCTACCATGTGCCTCAACAGGTGTGGCTGTTTAGCAATTAGGCACAACAGCTGAGTTTGGGCCAGTCAGCACCAGAGATGGCTTAGTGAGACCTGGTACTGCAGACATGCAGCTGACAAAAATTGTGAAGTGAAATTGTGCACTCTGGGGAGTACCTTTGTACCTCAGCATTTAAGAGTGTTGTCATTTGAGCATGCTAGTACCACTGCAGCAGCTCAGTTCCATTAGTCTGTGCTCATCTGCTTTTGAAGGAAAGTCAGCTCTGTGGCAACAACAGCGTGGTCAGGAGGCACTTAAGATGCCTGTTTTAAGGGCAAGGTTACTTTTTGGACCTGTAAGCACTTCTCTCTTTGCATTTCCACCTGGTGCTGGAGTTGCAGTACTTAGTCCTGTAATTTCAGTCGCTGGAAAAGCTCTTTCTTGGGCTTGACGTTTGGGGAGGGGGATTAGGAGAAATAAACTGATGTTGGTTTTGTTTGTGCATGTGGTTTGGGGTTTGTGCTTTTTTGTTTTGTTTTGTTTTTTTTTAAAGAATCAACTCCAGTGAATAATGTGAAAGCACAAATCACTAACACTGGGAATTGGGAGTGGAGCAGGCATTGAAACTTTGTGGGACCAGTGTTGCTTTATCTCTCAGATACACCAATTTGGGTCTGTCATGGTGGCGAGGGGCAGGGCAAGCAGCTCTCTGTCACCTTCCTGCATCCCTGCTCCTTCCTTTTGCATCCTGTGTCGGTGAAAGCAGGGTGTCACTCAGCAAGGCTTTCCACCCACCCCTCGGTGAGCCTTGTGCAGCTCTGTTAGCCTGCAGGTTAGTTTCGATGATTTATAAAATAGATGTGCTGCAAAAGCAGCAGTCTTTACCGTTCTGTTATAAAGCTTTGTTATTTGACTGGGCAAAGAGACAAAGAGTAAAAGAAAACAAAGTGGGTGCAAAGAGACTTAGATCCTCCCTTCTTTGTTTCCTAACAAATCGTCTGGAAGCACTCAGTTGGCTGAGAGGAAAATCGTTATTTGCATTAGGACCCTCTTAAGTCACTTTTTGGCTCTGAAAAGATCATGAGCCATTATTTTCCTGCCCTCTGAAACCAGTGCTGGGGGGCAGTGTCCTACAGTGACTCCGGAGGAGCCTTTTGACTTCCTGGCTCAACTTCTGGCAAGCAAACTACTTGCTGGAGGGTGGCAGCCCCAGTCTAAATTTTTGAAAAATGTAGTGACACTGAACCTCAATTCAGCAAGGACTGAGTCCTCTCTTACCAGACTCAAGCTCTTCTTTTGGGGAGCAGCAGAGAGACAGTCACAGTATAAACAAGTTACACATTTTCACTGAAGATTAAAAACTGCTGCTTGTTTAATTTTAATTTTAACGAATGGAAACTTTAGGAATTAAAAAAACAAACAAACAAAAAAAAAGCTATGTAAAATATTAGCCTGAGGATCACAGATTTTGGCCCAAGATCTTTCCCAATTTCAGTAGCATGGTTGAATGCACACTGCAAAAAGACAACTGTGTCACATAATGCAGCCCATTGCTATATAGAATATCTAACCAAAGGAGTGATTCAGATGCTGAAGGTGCTACAGAGGCAAGTAAAGTTCACTTGGTAGTGTTTGTTTAAGTCCTTATTATGCTTCTTTCCCTGAAGGGGAAAAGAAAGTGTTTTCAGATAAGGAGCCATTTTTCTCAGAAGTCATCTGGTCTCTTCAAACACTTTTGGGAAAAAATCTCTGCTTTGTAATAGATAATCATAATTTATCTTCCACTGAGCTCTGCTGTAGGAGAATTTGTTTCTAGCCTTGCTCTTGTACTGCAGAGAATTCAGAATCCTTAATTTCTGTTATGCTTAACACTTTGTTTACCAAGCTAAATTCTTCATTTTCCTGGCACCCCTACCCTTGGGTACTCTCGGTAGGAGGTATAACTGCTTATCCACTCAGTGCCTAGCCACAAAGCTTAAATATATTTGAAACTCTTTCAAGATTTCTAGGTGAAATGAAACATTGCCATTGTGAAAACAATTCTTTCCAAATGCTGCAGAGTGCCATCACACAGTGAAATTGCTGCTATTGCACACAAGCACCCAATGTCTACAGAAAGCTCAGGATGTGTAGAAATTCCCAGGGTTATGCTGATGCTGGATACTTCAACATCCTGCTTGATGTTCTTGGAGTCCCAGGACATTCAGCAAATCTGGAGGCAACTCTAGATGACTTGTTGGCAAGGAAAAGGCTTATCAGTTTCAAGAGGCTGTTGCTCTTCTGTTTTTGATTTTTTTTAATAAGTATGCAAGGAACAAAAAGCCAAGGTGTGAGAATTTCGTATTTACCTAGAAAAGCGCAGACGGTACAAGGCAACCCCTAGGCAAAACTGCTGGTGCTCCAGCCCAGGTGATGGCTGGAGTCTCAAATGGGTGCCATTTTTGTACCACTCCAGTGCTGTTGATTCTACAGGAGCTGAGCTGAATCTTTCAAATGCCACTCAGAGCAAATGCCCCCTGACTCTGGAGCAAAACCTGCCTGATCAGTGTCTGAAGGATGCAGCCCTGGGGTACATGGTTCACTGCTACTGCCAACTAACTGAGAAAAACATCCCCATCACTGACTGGGCTCCCATTGCATCTTTATTAACCTTTCCAGGCTTTGCCTGTGCCCAGAAGGTTTTACTGAGCTTGGAGGGGCAGTGTGCTAGGCAGGGTCTCAGCAGAGAGAGAGCATCTGTCTGCAGGAGACAAAAGGCAATACCTTCAGGAGCAGTGCAAAAAAACCCCATGCAAGTGTGTTATGTTCTGCCCTCGGCCCTATCCACCAGAATGTGTTATCTTCCCCTGAACTCAAAGAATAAGGTGGCCAGATTTACATCCCTCTCTTTCACATGGAAACTGCTCAGGTCATCAAAGGCCAGATAGCTGCAATCACAGAAGATACTTTTTAGTCAAGCCTACAATATAGGCAAAAGGTAAAAATTCTTGTTGGTATCCCAGCCCAGAAAAGACAAAAAGGAAAAAAAATCACAAATAGAAAGGGAAATAGGGTGTAGAAAATTGCTACATTTCTAAACTCTATTTTTTAAGATTTTGCTTCCAGCCCTGGAGAACTGCCAGGTTGCTTTACAATGCAGTTTTTTCCTTGGTGTTTTGCTTCCCTATTACCAGGTGCTAAACTGGCTGGGTTTCATGCTTGCCTCTCACACAGCAATCTTGGATTTTTGAAGTAATAACACGTGCTCTCAGATGTTGCACAAATAACCATGTCATGTTTGCCAATTATATTCTGCTTGTCTGTTGTTAACAAAGCTTGCAATTTCTAGTTTCCTGCAATAAATTCAAGTATAATTATCTTGTAATCTTGCAGGTATAAATGTAATTAAACCACGGAATCATGGTAATAATTACCAGGTAGATACCAAAGACACTGTGCTGATCCCAAATCCTTCTGTATGACTCTAATCATGTCACATGGTATTTGTATTTCTTTGATACTTTCCTTAATATCTCTGAGAACAGCCATGTGAAACTGATTATCTTGTACATTGTTAACTGGGGCCTCCAATTTAAATTGACTCTCCAGCTTGCAAGGCAATCACAAATCTTACATGGGACAGAGATGTGACAATTTCATTCCTAGATAACAACGAAAATGTGAGACCAAGCTATGAATAACAATTGGAGTCAATCACACCAAAGTAGTTTCATGTTAAATTGCATTGCTTGGTGATTTTTTTTTTTTTTTGAGATAACAGAGATTCCTATGCCCTGCATCAGCTTCCTGTCAGGAAACATCATCTGCCAAACTTCCTGCTTGCCACAGTGGGGAAGAAGAAGACAATACAACTTTTTCTTTACCAGGATCATTGCATGGCAATGGACATCTGTGGGGAACTGCTTCCAGCTGGGCAGGAAAAACAGTGAACAACAAGGTATGAGAAGAGACAAATACAATGAGAAGAACAAGTTCAAAACATGTGAGACCTCAGAAAACAATTCACCTGGACACCCCTCCATTTTCTAGCACAGCATGAAACTGAGACCAGCATGACCTTGTGGATGCTCCTGTACTCTCTGAAGACATAGAACAGTTCAGGAAATAATTTGCTTTTTAAAGCCCACAGAAGTAGTTGTGTTTTACAGGGGAAGAAATGAGGAGTTCTCAAACATATCCTAAGGTACAGCAGAGACATATTCCTAATAGGCAAAGACAAAAGGTCAGAGTTCTTAGGTGACATGCACCTCTTGTAGAGGAAGGACAGAAGGTGAAGGCCCACTGTATCAAAAAGCTTTTGCTCATGCAAATGCAACATGAAGGCAGCAGTTTTGCCTAATTGTTAACAGAAGTTCTGCTGGCTTTTCATCTCCCTGGGGCTCATTCCCACTTCATCTGCTACTATAGCAGTTATATTGAATTGGTTGTCGTCAAAGTTTGCTGATCAAGAACCCAGTCTTTCAAGCTGGCAGTAAGCCTGGAGTATGGATTTGTCACAATAATGAGCAAGGCTGGGATATTTTGAATAAACATGGGCTCCCTTGGCGCAGGGCCAATTTATCAGCTGAATATGAGAAGTGTGGTTATGGGTATTAAATGCCAGAACACTAAAAGCTTGCAGACTCCTGAGAGCCCTACCATGAGCCAGTTCCCCTCTCCTGTATGCCTAAGCAACACAGGAGAGATAAAAACACTGGCTGGCATTTGTATTTCCAAAGCATTTACGTTTAATTTAATAATATTTGTAATGCATTCGGCAAATAAGCTGTGGCGAATTCCAACAAACTCTCTTGTACCTAAGCAAACCTGAGCTCCCAAAGGGACTGGAACTAAAGGCTAGAGCAAAGCAGAGGCTTACATGGGGCAGCACTGCTGGGAGCAATGGCACAGCCCTGTTGCCCCCACTGCTTGTTTGCACTGCCAGGCTGCTGCCTGCACTTCCCACTGGGAAAGAGGGCTCCAGGGACATGGGGCAGCTGTAACTGCCCTCTGGGAAGAGGTAAAGGATGCAGATTCCTTCTTCAGGAGACCCAGACTGGTTGGCAACCAAACAACCAGCTAGATTTTAAGGGCAGCATGGCTGACTCAGGGTCTGGGTAAGGGCTCTTCAGCTGACCAGTGGTGCTTGTTCTGTTTCAGCACTGACAAGGTTGGTTTCTTACCTTCTTCAAGGCATCACGATGTCCCTATTTTGCTGCCTATGTGCTTTTCTTGGCAAAACCCAGCAGCATGGAGGCTCCCCTTCAGTCCCTCAACCTCTACAGGTTTCCCGCCAGCTGCTCTGAGAGAGGTTGTGAGGCCTTCATTGCTTCTCCACGCAGCGTAGGCTCAAAATCCAGCTTTATCCAGCGATGGGCTGGGATTTCTCTCACATAGGGACATGTGTTTATCCCCTACAAGTAGTCCCCCTCACTCCCTGAGAGCTGCTGCCCCAGGTGTGACTGCAGCCATGCCACAGCCGCACTCTTCACCTCAGGGTGTGCCCTCTCCTCAGGGTCCCGGCAGGGTTTGGGGAGGACCTGCCCTCAACATTGCTCTGTTTAGCTGAGAGAAGACTTCTCTGCAGGGGGTGGAAAGAAATGACAGTCTGTAGGAAACAGTGGGCTGGCCTCGGTAAAAGGCAGCAGAGAACAAAGCCGCTTTGGTATGTTTTCTCTGGGGTTTTGTCGTGGCTGCTCATGGCTTCTCTCTGCTGGCCACTGATCACTGCTTTTTGTCAGGACCCACAAATACCTCATTTTCTAAATGGTTTGAGTGCTGGAGGAAAGACTCATCTGCCTGGGGAAAGTGAGGATGTGTGGCCACTCATCAATCCCAGAGGATAAAGTAGCAATGTTAAGCTACCAGGACAACACCTGCTGCCTTCACAGCACCTTGGGCCCGGCCATGCAAGTCTGTGTGACTGGTGGGGTGTAAGGTCCAGCTTCGCTTTCTCTCCTGACATCTAAACTATCCAAGCTGAAAAGTTTTATATTTCACTGCATCACTTTTCTGCAGCCTTCCATGCTTGGCCCAAAACAGCTCTATGCCCCCTAATCCAAAACTGCAGACTGGGCTGTGACCCTGATGAAGGATGAGACTGCTTAGCTCAGAGGCTTCTGTGGTGTCCCCAAAGCAACCCTCTCTTGTTCTTCCTTCCCATGGGGGGAAAAGCTAAGTCTCCCTTGTTCTTCAAAAGCTCACTTATTAAGCTCTCTGAACAAGCACAGCACAAAGCCTGCAACATGAACTTTCACTGGTGTCGTGCAATCATTGCTAGCAGTAACTAGCCAGGCCTAAAGCACATCGTGTTCCCCGCAATCATCAAGCAAGAACTGCTCTCTGCTGCAAGGTAGAGTCTTGTTTTGCTTTGAACAAAATTCTACCTCACTTCTAATAAGAAACTCTCCAGAGGAGAGAAGGCAGAGCTTTCTCTGATGTAGAACAGCTGCTCCAGCTCATTGATTCATGTGGGACACCCAGAAACCTGCACAATGGTGCTTTGTTACAGATGCTGTAACACAGCCTGTTAAAAGCAGTTGCAGCACAACATTAGCACCTCAAAGCCTAGAGAACCAGGGCAATGTAGAGAGCAGACTAGTAAAACACAGACTGAGAGAGAAACCCTCCTCTGAACAAATGACAAACTAAACTTGCAAGGCAGAACACTACATGGAGTTATCTTGATGTTTAACTGGAGGTCAGCTGAGATAGAGTGAAGAAAGGTTTTCCCCAGGAACACATGTAATAAATTTTGTTGCACATACTGGGTCTTCAGCTAATGTTCAGTGATCTCTTGTGAATTAGATGCAAGATGCAAGCTTACTCACGCCTGAAAAATAATAATATAGAACAAAACCTATGTCTTCAAGCCCTCCTAGCAAGTGCTGCCACCCAGACATCCCTGACTTCAGTGCTGCAGCAAAACTCACAAGGAACTGATGCCACTGCCTCATGTATTTGCAGAGAAGGTGAAATTCACCCTTAAGCAGAAGGGTCTGGGTATCACACCTCACTTAAGCCTTCAAAAGATACTCCAGCTGACACATAGAAGTCAAGAATGAATTGTACCCCAAGACAGCAGTGCATCAATAAAAAACATAACAATCTTGATCTACCAGCTTCATTCCTCCAAAGGAACCCCAAAACCCCATGAGGTCAAGAAGCAGCTTTCATTCTTGGCAAGGTGTAGCTGTGAGGATTAGAACACAATGACAAATCTAAATCCTGATGAAAAACTGCCAGAGGCCCATAAGGCTGCCAAAGTACAGCGGGCAGGCTTTCACATAATTGCAAGTCTTCCTTTCTCAAATGCCCAACCTGATTGACCAATTAAAGTGTTTAATTCTCTGAGAAAGAGTCTATCATTAACTGTAATTTGTTCTAGTCTCACCAGTCCTTTCATGGCTGCTTCTGGTGAAAGAACCATTATGTATGATCTCAATCTCCATATTATAATATGGAATTTTTGATAGTTTGCTATAAATAGGAATTGATTCATAAGGAGAATAATGAATTCATTGCTAGTCTTTTACCAACTACTTAATGACTGTCAAGATACATTAAACATCCTTAGCCCTACACTGGGGCCTGAGTTTATTCTTGGCTAACACATCTGACTGTATTATGCACTAGTGAACTAATGCCAGGTGAAAAATAGTCTCAGCGAAAACACTTTTTAGAGTGCTTTATTTCATCATAAATATTGACACTGATCATTATAAATGCCTTCCAGATGAGGCAATAAATAGCCAATCTATTGCCATTGAAAAGAAAGAGGAAAAAAAAAACTCCAAAACAAAATGAATAAACAAAACACACTCCTAAACCTAAAAAAAAAAAAAAGAAGAGAAAAAACCACCAAACAAACAAAACCACAAAAAATAAAACCAACCCAGTCCAGCATATAATGTTATCACCATGCTCTCTTGGTTATTCTTAGCTGAAAGACCCTGACACCATACTAGGCCCTGTACAAGTTACAGGCACTTCTTAGGCTGTACTCCTTGCTAGGTGATGAACAATATAGTACAAACCCACTGATATCTTTAATTTTCTCAATCCTCACTTCCATGCAAGGTCTATGCATCAGTATCATTCCCAAAGTGTACTGACAACTACATTTGACTTCAAAATAACAGCAGGCATTGCTCAAGGCTCACAACCCTCTGCTCTTACCCAGCCTCTCCTCACAGAACCAGCTGCAAAGATTGAGCCCAGGCTCTGAGGGCACCAAGCTCTGTATTTCCTGTGCTATTCAGCTGTTCCCAGGGCTCACAACTCTTCAGAGAAAGGTGTCCAAAAAAAGCCTAGGATCTCATCATTGCAATAGAGATACCTCAAATGTACAGGAAAATTATTTTTGGAGACTGTGTGTCTCTTACACCAGTGTTCACTTCCAGCTCCTGCATTTCCAAGACCCAGGGAGGAGTGCCTGTTATGCTACAAAAACATGAATCCATGTATTTTTAAAGGAAACAGAGCAGAGCTAGGCACTGTGGTCCTACAGGGAAGGCCTGTGATGTACAATTACACCGCAGAACATTCCCTGGCATGATGTATATTGGCACTGGGAACAACCTGGAGGCTTCTCTGCAATTGTTTGTGAATTCAGCATGAGTTCTCATTATTTGTTATATGCACTGGCTACATACAGTCAGTTAATTCAATAGCAGAGGAGGATGGATGACAGTAGTCCAGATTTGTCTCTCAGTACACCTCCAGGATTACTAAATTGTTACCTTTTCTTTCTCTTTTCTCCAGTCCCTTTAAATAGGCTGAGAATGCACAGAGGGATGATAAAGTTTGTGTATATCTTCACAGACATTTCCTAAGAGAAAAGGGAACATGCCCAAACTTTAGAGTCTAACCCAAATAGGAAGCTAGAATTAGCCAAAGAAGCCATTTTCTGAAGGAGTTAAGGGACTGAGGAACACTTTCCTGAACACTTCCTTGGTATTTTCTAGGGGAAGTGACTGTTGCAGCCAGGCAATTGCTCTGGGAAACTCTGTTTGGACCATTACTGTCTTTTCTTGCAGGAGCAGTGCCAGCCCTACCTGACTTGCCTCCTGTCTGCTCATGTTCCAACAGGGCACCCTGAACCCACTTCTGGCCTGTGGCTTCTCTTCTGGGACCCAAGCACCTTCCCAGTTCCTAACAACATGGTGGAACCTGGTTCCTCACATTTTTTCTAAGGTCCCGCTTCCTCAGGTAAAACCAGCCTCAAATCTGGGCAAAGAACATGTTTTTGTGACTCCCATAAACTTATGCAAATCCCTGCAATACATTTTCTGCTGTGGCACCTGGTCTCCCACTGATCATATCAAATTAAACTTATCCTAGCAATTTTTAATGAAATTCATCCATAACCTGGTACAGACACTTGAAGCTTACACTGGTTCAATAAATTAGGAAGAGGCAGAATAACAAGCCTTCGAACTTGCAGAAAATATATGGAGAGATTACAAGTCAAAGAGAAAGGGAAGTCTTTAGTCAATATTCCTAAGGCAAAATATTAAGGTATATGTATTACCATGTGTATATCATATTGTGTACAATAATGAGCTGGCACAGCTTGCTGGCAAGCCACACTAAAAACACACACATTAAGAACAGCTGTTTCCGTTTTTTGGAGCACTCATCTTTCCCCAGATGTTTTCACTAACCAGCAACAATCCAAAACCTGTAATCCTTGTAAATTAACACTATTTGCTAAATTAGAGATTATCATACTCAAAATATATTCTTTCCTAGCTATGACAGGCCCTGTGTCCTACAAAAGCTGCTTGCATATAACAGCAGTGCAAATAGGAAGAAAAGATTGGAAATAAAATTATTTAAATCCTGATTCAAATGAGGCTGAGGAAGCCACAGCAATAAATCACCTCAAAGCACAAAATACACTTTTATGGAAAACCCCAGGTGGGTAGACCAGCAGGAGAGAGTATGAAAATAGACCCTTCCTGGTGCCCCCCAAAGAGGAAATTTATAAAATAGGCAGATAGGGTCTAATGTTTACACAGGTACTGCAGCATGATGTGTTCCAGTTAAGCCCAACTGCTATTTAAAATGCTCAGTGACTGTTTGTGTTAAAAGGACTCTGATTGCCAAGTGCCATTTCTCTGATGAGGGACAGGAAGGCCTCAGTAACATAATTTACATTTCCCTCTCCTCTGCATCCCTTCTTGAAGGAAGTGTTCAGTAGACAGCAGCAGAAGAAATACATATGATTAATAATAAATGCCATTCCTCACAGTCTCCACAGCTTGGCCTGCAGCAGAATCTTTCCAGAGGATGTTTATAACCAAAGAGCATCAGCATTTTTCAGCAGATATACCATTATCAGGCTGGTTCTCTATTCCAGGGATAAAGACTATTTCCAATGTTGGAGCTGTTGTGGGAGCACTGATGGATGTCATTCTTCCTGCAGAGGCTCAGTCATGAGAGTGGATGTCAGGGAACAGGACACTTTGGGGCTCTGCCACCATAACTCATTTGTCTGCGCCCCAGATGTCCTCTTGATATGGCAGAAATAAGAATTAGAGCTGCCCTGAAAGCTTATGAAGCCTAAAAGAAACCTTGGGTAGAACAGATGCTGTTTGCAAGAAAACGCCTATTTATGTCTAAATGTTTGGGCTGTTTGTATTAAAAAATCAGACAAGCCAGTTTTTTTAAATTATTATTATTACTATTATTTCTCATTTTTGGCAATGAAAATCCAAAGCTTTTCAATGAAGTCCAGGGGAAAAATAAAAATTATCTTTCTACCCTAAAACCTTATTTTAGTTTTGTGGAATAAAGAATCGACAGTGGGGAAGTAAGTCTTTGACTAACCCTGATGAATCTTATTGGTCATGGAGAAACACTTTGGCTGAAAGGCAGCATTAAAGAGCCAAATGCTGTTGTGGATCAGCCTCTCTCTTGATAGCACAGCTATGCTGAAGTCGTGGTCCAGCTGACAGCATCCTGACTTTGACAGGTCACACAGGTGGAGATAAGGTCAAGTTGTGTTGAAAGCACATTGAATTCCCCCGTTGTACTATTTTTCTTCCACTTGCACAGACAAGTTTAAACTGAGCTGTGTCAAGGTTAAATGACTATTTAGCTTGGGTCTGTGACTCAGACATTAAATCAGATGGAGAGCCTCTGGTACCTAGTCTTTCTTCATGATGGTCAAGGAAACAATGTCAGCCCCCCGTTTATTAAATATTTGTTCAAACACAGTTCTCACTAGCTTCAGTTTCAGGCACTCTGAAGAGTGAGGAACCTGGGGTTATCTTAACAGACCATTAAGACCAGACCAACATCATGTTTTAAACCATTTTCTTATTCCAACACACCAAAGTAGCCTTACCGAATGAAACACCACAGCAGCAGCTGCTACAACTACACAACGCTAAGAACATCCAGTGCATGTTTGGACACCCAGCAGCACTGAAGATACATCAGCAGCTTTGGGAAGGAGAGACAAAGGGATCTTCAGAACACGAACACATTTATTTCCTAGCACTTTCCCAAAATAGTTCTAATGGATGTGGTGGTTACAGACTCTTCCCCCTCAGGGCTTTCATTTGGATTGCCCAGGGTAAACGATTGTGATAATGTTGCCTTGGCTTTCTGTGGTTGGAAATTGAGCTATTATTTCCAAATAGCACTTTCCAAACAGCAGTGGAGATGAGAGGCCATCAAACAAACATCTGCCTTGGGGACGCTGACTGGAAACAGAGTCAAAGGTGTTGTTTGAATAGGCAGTCAAGAAAATACCCAGTTTGATTAATGTGTACAGGCATTAGTATCAATCATCATTTCCTTCCCAGAGAAAGACCTTGGAAATGCAGCACTTGAACCCAGCTGTAGACACTGCTTTGGATATGTTCATAATGTCTCCTTCAAAGCAGAGCTTGCTGGGCTACTTTTCTTGACCTGTCAGGAGAATAGACAACAATGTAAAGTATCCTAAATGCAGCTAATTGCTCTGAACTGTCTCTACACAGAGAATAGAAATAAAATATATTTCTCTTTCCCAGAAGAAACTGACTACATCAGGAACTATTTATTCAGGGGAGAAAAGGGGGTTGGTCATTTGACACAAATCAGATCCTTTTGGTGTTTGCAAAACAGAGCAAGATCACAACATGCAAGCAGACTGAAATTGCAGCTGAATAAATTTATAGCTTTGTTTTCGTTAGTTTTAAAAATAGATTGCAACATCTAAAAGCAATCAACTGATGGTTTTGGTCCACTTCTGTCTAATCAGTGCTTCAATTGATGCGTCTCCTAAAAATACTTGAAATTTAAACTGTCAGATGTTAACAATCTCTTCTTCTGCATTAGATAATATGCAATCAGTGATTATGGGCAGCAATGAAGCTCCTTAATTCAATGACTACACACCACCTACTTTCCCATTTTGCTGACGGAAGATCCAGCTGTTTCTGGTTCATATCAATGCTCTTCAAAGATTGGCAAGTATAGTTACAAGACTAAAAATAGGAGTATTCTGCATCCCACATCAGTCAGCCTTTTGCAGCAAAAGAATTTCATAAAGTTCTTGACTAGACCAGAAAGAAAGAAAGAATGGGATTTATTTTTAATCAGCACTAGACACTCACACTGGTAGTCACTGGGATATATTTTCTCCTGGTAACAAAAAATGACAACATTACTGGTGGATGAGTTGTCTCTTGGGCAGCTTTGCTTCCAGTAAAATTATCCTATACAGGGAAACTTTTATCCTGCTACATCAGTCTTTCAGCCAATACGTTCCTGCAAAGTGTCTTAGGATGTGGTCCCTGGAGACAAACAGTTCAGCTGTTTTCACATCTGCTGTGCCATGGCTTCTTCTGTGAGGTTGTGTTCACTGTAAATGTTTAAACTAATAAAATATATAGGAAACTCAAATCAGAGAGGCCAGGTTCACCTTGAGTGATGCTGGGATCTGTGCCTCTCTTGATGTGAAAGGTGGTGACACGTACTACATCAAACTCAGGCAATCATTCCTGGGACCAAAGACTGATCCCACCCCACGGATCTCACTGATGGGACTGGGTAAAGATGAGTTAGTGCATGCAGGTGTCAAAATGACTGTACAGCAAAATCAAGTATGCCTGCTTTGAGGAATAAAGAACAATATTAATGTTAAAATGCTGCAAAGAACTGTTTGACCACTGAATTCCAAGAACTGAAGACTCTTTTATCCACGGTGTGTGCACAGCAATGATGAACACTGTCTCAACTCAAGGCAGTTTTCTTTAATCACTATTATTTTTAGATGCCTGTAAATATGGGTGCCTTGAAGCAGTGACTGTAATTATTTTATGAACTTATTCTAGGGTTGTGCAATTTGCTGAGCTCCATTGGTGCATGCGCTCCGAAGTCCCCAAAGCTGTCAGCTTTGCTGGGGTGCAGGTTTACAGTCTGCATGTGCCCACGTCTTTCCTTCTCCCAGCCCTGCCATGCATCAAGGGGGCGAGGAAGCAGTGTGGAAAGCTGTGATGTGTTTTGGGGTGGGGACATCTCCTCATGTCCTCCCAGCCTCCTCACTGCCATGAACAGAGACCAAAAGGGCTGCAGTCTAGCCTGAGGTACTTTATCTGACTTGTCTCTAATAAATACCACAGTCCCAACAGCAAATTCTTGCTGAGAACTATTTATGGTCAATTCACAGCCTGAAGAATAAATGCCATTACAGAATTAAAATACTTTTGAATTACAAAGCTGAAGAATTTGTGTTCTGCTTTCAGGGAAACAGCACTAAAAAAAGATGTTGCCTTCCTCACAGGGCCTTTACTTGCAAACTCTTTCAAGGGGAGGAAGCAAAAACAATGCCAGCACTGCCTCCAGGGATCTGGTGCAGGGTCTGCCAGGTCAGCAGGGTCCATAAGATCCCCAGAGCCTGCCCAGGAGCATTAAACTTCCCAGAATTTACTTCTCCCTAGAACTGGCCTCAGTCACCTCTGTGCTGTTGGTTGTCTCTTGTGATTGGTTTTCTTTCCTTCATCCCTGTTGGGGGTAGATTTACTTATAAGGAAAAAATACTACTGAGCAAGGAATGTACCCCAAAATAAAAAAGAATCAGTTCAAAATACATTTAAATCTATCTGAGTGCAAGTCAGAGGTATGGATTATACTTCCCTTTAAGTCTAGCATTTATTTGTGCATTGTGTGTTCATCTACCGCACTGGCACTCAAAGGGCTGACAGGAACTACTTTCTAGTCTCTGTCCCAAGGACTGAGTGGCACAGAAATATGGGAGAAACCAGCAAAGAAACTGGGCTGTCCCAGACATGGCAGTGTCAACTCACAGAGATTGGTGTAGCTCAAAGCTATGGTAAAAACAGAGCTGAAATGACTGAATTTACCCATGGCATGGCAAGAGGGCTGTCCCCACAGATAGGTTCTATTTTAGGGACAAAGTCTCCCCACATGAAGTAAAACCACATTTACTTCTGCTGGAAACAGATGAATTCTCAGCACTAGGGCAATCAAATGGGAAATTTGTATTTGCTGAATTGGATTGGAGGCTTAAAGATGCTTTAGCTCTGCCTGCTTGCTTATATACCTTTTACAGCAAAGTCCTTCCATTCTAGGCTCAGGTTTTGCCTAGGTCTAGTCTAGATGGATAATCTACATCTGACAGGCACCACTGTTTTTCTCCCTTCCAGACATATTTAGAGCCTTTACACAGAACCAGATGAAGCTCCGTGTGCTCATTAATTAGCCTTTGCTCAAATGAGATTTTCCTCAATTATTAAACCTGTTTCCCTCTGCCCCTTCCCCATTTGAGTCTTTTCTATCTTTATGCTCTAGGGAGATTTTCAGAGGTCTTGTTGTGAGGATTACAATGGCAATAAGCAGATTATGGAAAAGCAGCTTTTTGGTGTACCCAGCATAGTACAAATTAGGATTGTTTATAATTTCATTCCCTTATCAGTTATTGCTGTGTGTATGCTGTGTGGTCTCTAAATAAACTGAGAGGGCCAAAGGTAACTGAATTATTTTAACTGGCACATTAAGGAACACACTTGCCAAAGAAAAGATCATGTGTACAGTGCTGCTAATTAGCAAAGTTCACCTTATTTTTAAAAGAAACTATGGAAAAAGGAGTGATCTTGTGCAGAAGGACACAGGGCTTCTGCAGGTTGACTTTAACTGTCTGTAAAAAGAGAACTGTGCCTGACTTTGAAGACTCTCTGGTTTCTTTAGGTTTTAAACTCTTCAAAGCAAGGAGTGAGTGCCTTCTCACATTGCCCAGAAGAGTGAAAGTCTGGGCTTGATGAAGAAAATGTTCATCTACTGCTAATTAGGAATAATATTGTTTAATATTTCTCCCTTTATCTGTTGAGAAATTTATTGCATGCATTCACCTCATACTGAATCTAATTTAAAGTAAAAATTCACTACTCTATCACCAGGAAGTCCAAAGAATGCAAAACTGGGTGTTTTATTTTAGTTTCTTCCACTTTTGCCTTTGTGGCCTCTGCTGTGTTCAGGTGCCCAGACCTACCAAAGGATAGACCAGATACTCAGGGAGCAGAACTTGTTCTGGTAGGCAGCAGTTCCTCCGACTTCAGGCATTCCTGTAGCTTTAGACAGCTGCAAAAAGAGAGGGGGAAAATTAAAAATTGATTGCTCTATCATGAAATAAATATATGCTCTGGCATTTGATTGTCCAGCAGAAGTGGTCAGGCAGTTATTTATATCACTAAGAACATCAATAACAAGGTGCAGCACACTGCAATAGGGGTTTGTTAATGAATTGATGAAAAGAGTTATTTTTAGATTGTGAATAGGTCTGAGGAAGTGAGCTCTAAAACTCTTGAGGAAAAAACAAACTTCACTGTGTTCAGGTTTACCAGCATTGAAAGCCATTCCCCTGTCTTCTGATAAAAACACACAGGTGTAAATGTCAAGCCAAGCCAGTGATGCCCTTTGACTTCTCTGAAAATGCCTCAATTCTTTCAAAAGAGCACTGGGAGAATAGGCTGAATGACTAACTGGGAGATTGTGCTCTCTGGAAAATCCCAGAGATGGTGTTGAAATTGCTGAACTTCCCCAAAGGCAGGATGAGCATAGATGCTGGGATCTGCACAACAACAGCTCTGCCTCCTCCAACACCACAACAGGCTCCTTCCCCACATCTAGGTCTTCAGAGAGGAGAGGAATAAGGAAATCTTCCTCTTTGGCTTTTTCCTCCTTGAAACCTGAGCTGATTTTTAAGTGTATGCTCATGTTTTCCCTGCTTTTCCTCTCCACCTCCTGTTCCCAAGGGCATAGGTGTTAGCACGGGGGCAGCTGCTGAAACCCACACTGCCCTGACCTAGGGAAACTTTTTGGGTTGAGAGGGTCAGAATCCATAACCCCTGTGCTGACACCCACCCTCAGAGGCTGCTGCACTTTTTTAAGCCCCTCTCTGTGGAAGGCAGCACCGGGTCCCTGGATAAAGCTTACAAATGGCTGTAATTCTGTTTGTGCATGCCTGTGTTCCACAGCCTTCCAGCTCATGCTGTCTCATTTCTCTGTGCTGGGGAGGGATGGGAGGTGTTCCTAGGTGAGCCTGGAGACAGAACTGCACACCTGTGGGGTACCTGGGTAAAATACCCACAGGCAGATATGGTTCTTCAGTACAAAAATATAGAGAGAGCTCACACACCTATGTCTTTTAATAGATACGCATATCTTCCCTTGACAAGGTGTTTAAGGTTTTACATAACATGTCAGCAATAAGAACATTTAAATATACAATAATTCAGGCTATTAGAAAAGCTGACTGGGACATTTCCACTCCTGCAGATTTTTCAAGCCTTGCTGAGGACTGCAAGGCTGCCTGATGGTGTTTTTAGCAACTGAGACAGGCACTTCATGGTCCTTTCTTTCTAAACTGGCTCAGGATCTCTTCCTGCTCTCAGTGACAGTGACTGGGGTGCAGCCAGGCTGGAGGAGCCTCCCATCACATCCTGCAGACATTACTTAATGCTTGCCCTCTGAAAGCTCCTACAGGTTAATCTTCCCGATGCCAGGAGCTCCCAGCTGAACATCCACACAGTAATAACCACGTACTCTCCATCCCCGCGGTGAACTCGGGCAGATTTGTTGTTGGTTGCTAAAGGCAACTGCGTCTGATTGATGGTTTCCAGGAACTTTCCACCAGCAGGATGGGGCCGGGGCTATCGTCTTTCCAGGGCTCTGCAGACAGCCAGAGACTAGAGGAGAAAAAGAGGGAAACTGGAAGGCCATAAAGGTACCAGAAGTGGTTCAGACTTCTGCCTGTGAGTGGCTTGTAACCACAGCAGCAGCAGCAGCAGCAGCAAAGACTCTCTCTGGGAGTTTGTAAGTGATACCAGTTGCCCACTGTACAAAATAAAGTAAAAACAAAACAAAACAAAAAGTCTGTAAAACTCTTTCAAATCCATCCATATTAAACTCCCTGCTCACTTTCTCATACTAAAGTCATCTTGGTGAGACAAATCTCTTTTTAAATATTTATCAGAAGAAACGGGAAGAAAAAGAAAGGTCTTAAAGAGATTTGCACAAAACCTGTTTATCAGTCCCGGGCGTGCGAGCCGATCTATCAGCCCTGCCGTGACTCTGGGAGCAGTTTCCTCTGCCTGCCTCATATACTTCAGAAGATATGGAAGCATTTCTGTGCGCACTTGAAACGTTGTTCTCCAGATTTATTCTTCCAGTATTTTTCTCTTACACGCTTATTCGTCTCTTTTAAGGCCTGCTATACATTACCTAGTCTCTTTGTGTTCCCTGCAGATGAAAAGCACATGCATTTCCACTCCTCCCTCATTATAATGCTGCTTTCTGAAGAAAAGCATCTCATGTGTCCTAAAAAACCATTGTTATTATGAAGTTTTTAAAAACCTGTTGATGACTCATTGGGAAATAGTTAACAACATTATTGTCCCAGCTTTGCCTTATACCCATTCAATCCTAGATCTTTCTGCCAAAAAGGTGCAAACCCCTTTTCTAGTTGGGGCTGACAGCTCTATTGTTAAGATTGTTCAAGTACATTTACCAAGCATTAGATATTTTTGATAAAATTTCCATGCTGAATATTTACCTAAACCTGAACTACATGGGAAAATCTTAGCCAGAAGTTTCTCTTATCTCTAAGACCAGGGCTAGGTTGTATTTTGCCTTGTCAAAATACTCCAGTAATCTTTTTCAGAGAGGCTTTAACGCCCTTTGCCTTTGGAACAAGAACATGAGATTTGCCTTTGTGAAAGCTTGCCCCAATTTAACAACATTAGGAGGCTTTGAAAAACTGCAGGCACCATTTGGCCAGATCCAGAGACCACATCACTCTGACCTGCTGAGTTTGTTGAAGGGCTCTGGGATAAGGGAATGGGAAGGTCCCTGCCTGGGTTGTCTCAGCCCCCTCAGTGTCACTTCTCCCTCTTACGAGGCCCCTTCACACATCTCACTAATGTCACAGAAAGGGACTGGACGAGCTCTGTGCCCGCAGTCAGAGGTAGGTCCAAGGCAGGGGGTTGGAACAAGAAGATTTTTAAAGTCCCTTCCAACACAAACCATTCTATGATTCTGTGATTCCTGCTCCTCTAGCCTGTGGATGGGTCACCAAAGCAAACAGCAAGCCCTCCTTCTCTCCTGCTTTCCCAGGATTTCTCTTCTCCTGAACCACATGAAGAAGGAAGCTACCAGAACTGCACAGCAATGTGAAGAACAAGATAGGGAACAAGAAAAGGAGATTAGGTTGTGAGACAACACCTGAGGCAGAGAACAGAGACTTGAGGTTTACAGAGGTTGCCTGGGGTGGGGAGAGGGAAGCTGGGCATGACACGAGGGTCAGGATGTGGCCCCTGGGACCTTCCTGTGGTTTGCAAAATCCACCCAAGGTGATGGGAGAACGAACTCACAGACAACATTTGGCTGAATAACATCCCAAGAATGAAAAGAGAAAGCTGGAAAGATCATGCTTCAAATAGGCAGGCAGAAAACTGATCAATAGAACACATCCCTCTCTGGAGTCTGGAGAGGAAATCAGGAGTCCACCTTTTCTGCTGTCAGCAAATACCTGCTCCAAAGTGTGTCCTGCCTCCCCAGTGGCAAGTTCACAGTCATTATTGGCATTCCAAAAGGCAGAATTGCTTCAGCAGGAGAGGAGGTCACTCTTCTGCTACTGATATTCTGTTAGCAAGACTTGGAAGGGCAGAGAAGATGCTAATCCAAATTGGTAAAAAAAGGTACTTGAAACTCAGAAAACTCCTGTTCTCAATATAGATAATCTTGCTTCATGTTCCTTATGCATATCACAAGGGTCACCAGAGTAATGGCTTTTTATTTCTGTCCTTGTGACCCTGAGCACACAGACAACGGGTGTGCAACAGGGACCTGTTTGGTCAGGTTTATTTAATGAGGCCATTGCTTTTCTACAGCAAAAAAAAGTACAAGGTCATGGAAGTAAAGACATGTTCAGAGTGGCTCAGAGAACAGGGGACCAGAAAAAGGTTTCGGTGACGGTGTAGCTTTTCCTGGCACTTAAAAAAATTTGCCTTTTCAGAGTAGAAATTATCTTTTATAATGTTAATGCTCAGTCACACTGTTATCCCATGCCACCTTATAAGCAATACCCAAAGGTTTAAAAGCAAATTGGACCCCAAATCTGCCATGTGGGTCCAAGATTTCCCTTCATTTAGCAGCCATCAAAGGCTGTTTGAACTAAGCCATGGGACCAGCCACTGAAACAAATGAACAGATGAAACAGTGCTCAGGTTCCTGCAGTTCTGCTTACACTGCTACATTTCAGCTGTGAACGCCTCAGCACGGCAGTGGACCACAACAATCCAATCACTTTCAAAACTGACCAAAATGGTGAAAATCAAAGGGCAGACCTTATCTGAGCAAGCCCAGCTAACTTCATATAGGCTACCAAGCACTTTCCAAGAAGGAGCAATGTTGGATCCTTCCTCATTTGGAGTTGATTTTAACCTGTGACTGTGAGAGAATTGAAAGTCTCTGTTTCATTTTACTAATACCTTCAGATATTTAACCTTGAAGAAATCTGTTTTTTCAAACTGTAAGAATTAAAAATTCCTTTCCAGTGCCAAAATGTATCTGTAAGCTTTTCTTTTTGCCTACCAAACTGGAAGACATCAAGCCAAGCAAAACAGAGTCACCCAAACCTTTAGAAAAACAGCCAGGTCAGGTTCTTCATGTCAACCCTTGGTGAGTTTGGGGCTGAGGGAGAAATCTGACCTGATACATAGAAGAACCTCAAGTTTTTTAGAGTACTGCCTTCAGGCTGGATGTAATTTAATTAAACACCTATACGCTGCCCCTCACTTGTTTCCCACCCCCTCCATGTCACTCTGTGTCAGAAAAGGCCTTGCTGCTTTCCCAAGTCATTAAAACCCTGTTACTGCCCTGGCCTCAGGCATGACTGCAGTGGAAGGATGGTGACAGCACCCCAGTTGTGGTCAGGCTGGCCTTGGTGCAGGGACAACCCCCTGGCCTGTGATTTTCAGTTCCCATTGTATCCAGCTGGGATATCCCACAACTTGGAAGAGATTATTGTGGTGTTCTGTCTCTTTGCATGACACAGCTCATCATCACTTCCAGCTGCAGCTCTTTACAGCCCTGCAGTGACTCTTTCTCTTAGGACCACGTCAAGCACAGATCTTTCACTGCAAATCCCTTCCTCCATCATCTCCCATTACCTGCTAGGCCTCACCAAGGCTAAAACCTTTTCCCTGCACTGCTTCCCTTCATCACACAGCTCACTAAGTCCCTCCTTCCCATTTTTCTCAGCAACCCCTGGCCTGCCCAAAGCCTTTCCCGAGGCGTGTTTTATAGGCTAATACATCATGCTGCAGCTATAATATGCAGAGTAGCATTTCACTGCATAATTCCAGAACTGGACGCATTCATCTCTTCCCCAGTCACAGCTCAGAAAGCTCCTCTGAACAGATTATTAGTGAGTCAAGAAGTTTATTAGAAGACAAACAACACACCAAGGTAAAAGCCATAAACACAAAGCAAATTGCTCATGGCCGTGGTTCCTTCTGGTGCCAAGAGGAATACGACCTTTAAAGCTGTGTCTGATGGCCTGGTCCTGGCTCTCTGTGCTCTCCTCAGGCTGTCATTCTTGTAGGCTTCAATACAGAGTAGAGTTCAGGTTTCCTATAAGGTCCCTGAAGCAAGCATGGATCTGCACCTCAATTTGCACAGGTCACTCTGTAATGTAATAATGTCATGTTCTGATGGTCCTGGACAGAATGCTGCCCCAGGTTTTCCAAGGTATTCAGAAGGAAACAAGTGTGGAGAGTGTCTCCTCCACCCACACATGTCAATATAAAATTTTGGTTTTAACATGAGGCTTATACAGTGCATAGAGGACCAACACAAGGCATGTACTATCAGGAATACATCATTACCAACACCAAACTTTCTAAAGTTGTAACCTAGAGCTCAAAACATTATGCAATTGGCATTCAAGAAAAAATTCAATACTAAACATTTAAAGTTGATGCTTTTCAGCTTTATCTAACCACAAGAACTAGACTCTTGCTTTGTTTGAATGACACCAGGACAAAGGGCTCTAGAGAAAACAAGAAATATTTTGAGATATGTCAGAGTTACCATTTTTAACCTGCAATCTGTGTGTTCATAGAGTGTTTTTTAAGGGGTCTGCAGAGGGTAACTAAGAAAAGCAAACCTATTTTCTGCAGTATTAAATCACTATACAGGAACTGACACTTCCTCTGGAAAAAGAAAGGTTTTAAGGTGCTGCAAATTGTAAAAGGTTGAAAAACATGTTTCTGGTGATTCTGACTGGAGCTTTCAATTATTCAAATGTGCAAGGGCCCCAGTTCTACTGAAGTTAACTGGGATTTGTTCTAAATCCCACAGATACTTCGGAAAGTTCAAACCAGAGTTTCTGGATGAATGGTTCCAACGGTGTACAATGTACAGAGCTCTGGGGGTTTTTTTCCTTTTTTTTTTCCTTTTTTTTTTTTTTTTTGACAAGCGGAGGTGCAAATCCCTGTGTATAGAATTTAGGCCTATGTATAGCAAGGCAGCATTTTTTTATCACGTTCTGCAGCCCCTTTGCTGACAGTCCCTGAGCCTTGGCATTTCCACAGAGGCTGCCTAAGATTTTATAGTGACTTGCTCCTGTCCTTCAGCTAATATTTCTGGGAGGGATTTCAGGGATCTTTTTTGGCTTGGGAGTAGTTAGTTAAACTGTCAAGGAAATGATGAATGGAATCTGCACCCATGTGTTACCACAAAGATGCCTTGCAGACATTTCCTCAGATCTCAAAGCATCTGGCTGGGGCTTTCTTACGTCACCAAATACAATAGAAGAATAGTAATGATTAGCAGTTGTATAACAGCAGCATATTTCTCCAAGTTCTTTTTGCTTGGATGTTTATAAAGCTCTGCTGGAAGAGAAACAATAGTTCAAATAGGAAAACTAGGGAAGAGGTGAAGTTCCTTGCTCAAGCCACCAATCTATCTCAAGTTGGTGCCCAACACACAATTCAGACTTGGTGCTCAGATCAAAACTTCCTAGTGAAGGCAGTTTATTTTTAAAAATTAGGAAAAGAGATATTAGTTTCAAAACCCGTAGATTTCTTGACAGTAGCACTGAAAAAAACACATTCAGTTCCTTTGAAAGCTGTCTTACAGTTCAGAAATTATGTGTATTAACTTTTCTGTGTGTCTCTCACATTAAAAGTTGCTCAAACCAGAAAATGAGCATGGAGAGCAATAAGGCTCATCCTTAAAAAAGAAAAAGAAAATAAAAAACCTGAAACTGTGCAAAAGGAAAACAAGTGATTTCTGAATTCCAACGATTTCTTGGTGTTCCAGTTTTGCTTAAGGCTAAGTCACTCCTTTCAAGGAAACATCCACAGGAAGGGCAACGTTGTTCATGCTCTGAGTCAGGGTCTGTCACTGTGTTCCTGGGCAAGCTGCCCAGACCCTGCCTCTCTGCTCCTGCTGCTCCTGGGCAGGGCAGGAGGAGGCTTTGTGTCCCTGTGGTGTGGGATGATGAGCCTCGAGTAGATCTTGCATGAAGATCTTTACTCTGGCCTCTGGAACAAGCCTTTCCTGCCCCATGGCATTCCAGCCCTCAGTTCTCAGCGATGCCTCTTTGGATTTAGGGGAAAAGCAGATCACATTTGAGTTTCCCAGGCCCTCTCAGGGGTTAAAAACAGAGAATGTTTGGGGAAAAGGTTTGTGCTGATAGTGCCTGTTAGGAGCCAAAGATCTGGAAATTGTTTGTGATCTTAAAAAGGAGACATCAGGTAGGCCACTTAATGCTGAACTTTGAGGGTGTTTTCTTAAATTCTGAGACTGGCTTAGAATTGCAATAATTAACAAAATAATTTCAGCATAAAGCATGGGGGTTTTATACTCCTTCCCTCTGCCCTGTCTCTGTAGCCTAGTTTGGCGTTCACAGGAGGGAAATCGCTGTACACATTTCCTGTCCATGAGAGAAACTCGTCCTGCACTGTGATGCCGCCCCTGCATCCCTGCCAGCCTCCACTCCCAGCCCCAGCCCTGGAGCAAGGCACTGGCAGGAGCTTCCCTGCTTACACAATCCTGCTGGCAGAGGCCAAGTCCAAGCCCAGACCAACTTCCAGGGCCTCTCACGCTGCCTTTGCTCTTTCCTCCTCATTCTTAGCCATAGGTTTTCCGTCCTGGTTTGCTGCAGCAACCTCTGCAATTCAGCTTTAATTCCCACTCTTTTTTTTTTCCCCTCTTTCTAGTGAACATCTCTACTCTGAGTTTCTCTGTGACCTGCAGGGATAATCCCCGTGTGCTGAGTGAGGCTGAGGGATCAGACTTGCTCCAGTTCACATCTGTCACCTTGTCCCTTTGCTGATGCTGGTGCTTCCCGGAGCGTTGTTCCTCCAACGCTTGTTACACTGAGGCATTTCTCTCCCCCCAGCAAAGTTTGTAGCCTCAGTGGCTCATCCCTTTGCTGATGGAGTTTGTGTAGTCTTCAGGTTTGACTTCTGAAATTGCTGCTCACACATTTTTCTTGCTGATATCACATGGGCTGGGACCATCACCACACTCCCTCCACCACAGGTGATCTGGGCACCTTTGTATCCCCACCAGGTCACTTTAGCTGCCAAATTCTACGCAGAGATAACTTAGGAAAGGGTTATTTACACTGCAAACCTTCCACAGGTCTCCTGGCAGGCCAGTTGCTTGATGAGGCATCCACCCAGGCTTTTTGCACATTTTTGTGATTGTGAAAGCTCTTCTGCAGAGGAGTTTTTATTTGCACATGGCTGGACAGCACTTGGCACATGCTAAGCGGCGTTATCGGCCGCTCCTGTGATGTGTTGCAGCCTTGCCCGGTAACTAAGATTTGATGTGTTTCATTTTTTCCCTGCTGTGGGCTGTAGGCTCCACTGCTGTGTGTCTCCATGTCACCTTCCCAAAGGGTTACTGCCACCACACTGCACCCCCTGTCCATGAGGAACAGGCAGCTCCCTTAATGCAGCTGTCTCTCGTGCTGTTATCAGCTTGGCTCATCACAGCAAGACCTCTACAGCCTCCCTGCAATTTCTGGCAGATACTATCACTTCCTAGGTATAATACATTACCCTTTAATAAATTAGTATGTGCCTAACTTTAATGACCCAGGGAAAAGTAATCTTAAAATTGATGATATCCTTTTAAAAGAATTTAACTGAAGATAAGTCTTATGTAAATTGCATAGTATGTTAGTTATATCCACCTGGAAAAGACTGAACAGGCAGCCTCCAGCTTGTGGGAGACTCACATTTTTTAAAGACACAGCATAGAGAACAACTGTTCCAATCTTTCCCTTCCATTGCTCCATACACCATCAGGGGTGTTTGGGTCCACTGGGCTATTTTGCTGCTACGTAATTAAAGAAATGTAATTCTGCAGTTATGAACTGTAAATTCACTCACTGCTGCACAAACGGCACTGCTCATTTCAGGGCCATAAAACTGCCCTCAGTCCCGGTGTGGGACTCACATGAGTTCTGCTCCTGGCACAGTTTGGCCCTGACTGTGCAGGAAGCTCATTACAGAGCCCATTCCATGTACCCACGTAAATTTGTCAACTAGTAACTGGCAGAATGGTGCTTCAGGAACAGAGCATTCACTCACTACATCTGTTTAGCTCGCTGGAGCCTATGAAGGAGTTTAATTTTTCATACTCTTCATTAAAAGAGACCACAGGGAGGACAAATGAGCAAGCAGAGCCATAAATACATTACAGATGTGTGGAGTTTTCTTTGGGGGCTCGAGTCAGAACTGATTTGGCTGGAGCTATCTGACACTCGCACTGTGCCGTGGCTGTTGCACAGAGAGGTTTCTCCTGTGGCACAGAGGGAAGGGCACAAAGTGTGCAGGCCCAAGGCAGATACCAAGGGCACTTGCTTGTGCCCACAGACTTTTCCAGTGCCAGAGGAAAGCAGGGATTTTCTCTCAACAGCTTGGAAAACCAAGGCAGGTCTGGGGGATTTCTGTGTCTGCACAAATTAGGAAGATGGAAACACATAAATTCACTTGGCAGGAAGCACAGGGTTTTGCTGACACTCCAGGAGTTTTCTCACACGATACTGAGTGAAAACCATTTCCATCACGCTCCCAGGTGACGGCCTGCATTACCCCGCCGTGTAACAAAGCAAATCGCTGCCAAGCCCTGAAGAAAGAGTAGAGAAGGTGAAATTGGCCCCTTAATTTCCTGAAGACCAATGTGATAATCACACAGAGCCCCCAGAAAAGAAGAGCTATGGGTGTCACACCTTGAGCAGGGGACTCTCCCTTCACATCCCTCATCCCTGATCCCTTGGCTTTTCTCTCATGTATTTACACCGCAGGTCCCTGACCTCTCCTCGTCTTTGGGCCCGTGCCAGGCACAGATGTTTGTCCTGATGTACAATCCCCCCATGGGCTGTACCCGGTCTAAGGGGCCATGGATCAGGGGAATGACCCACAGGACAGCCACAGGGAAAACAGCCCTGCCCCTGAACATCCCCTTTGGCTGCAGTCTATCCAAGCAGGCATCTCCCACGGGATGATCAGCACCAGCACTCTTTCACCCACATGGAAAGTAAATACTGACCATGAGAAAACAAATTAAAAAGGAATACTTGCTCAGATTTGAGACGTGCCCTCCCTCACTGGAAGTTCATAGTTCCACACATGAAATGAGACTCTTCTGAGAACTCTATCCTTTTTCATGGAAGAGATGCCAGGCTAGTCCTGAGGGCACTGGGTCTTGTGCGTATCTACAAATTGCTTGTATAAGATGGGAAGGCAATGTGTTTAAAAAAAAAAAAAAAAATCAAAACTGTCCCAGATACTTCAGGGTAGCACTTCTGACTTAAAGCATTGATTTTTCAAAGCATTTGGTTTTGTAATTTTCTTCAAGGTTATTATTACTTTGAAGTTTATAAACACTTAATACTGGAAAAGAGAAAAACAGCCCTCATTTATCCCAGAATTATTTAGAACCTTGTTTTCATGATGAGAGTCTGGCACGGCTTATGGAAGATGAAATATTCACAAAGTGCAAGGCATGAAGAGGTGCATGACTTTGGCAGACTTTCCCCAAAAGGATGGGAACATTGTTTTAGGAAGGGTGCCTTTGGATGAAAGAAAAACAAAAAGAAATTATAATGAAAGAAAACAAAAGCAGTTTCACAGCAGGATTTAACTGGCAAAACCCAAACAGCATCATCTCCTTAACCCTCTCACTACTAAGAAACAAAATTCTGTCTAAACCAAATTTTCCTTATAGTCAGCCTGTCCCTCTCTATATGTTCCAAGTAACATTGTCCTGTTATTATCCTCCTTCATTTCTCAGTCTACAGGAACTATTCTTTCTCGCCCCAAATGCCTCTGATTTCACTGCCAACCTCTAAAATATTCACTTGACCATCTGGAACGCCATTTCTCACCTGAATTTTGGCAAGAGCCTATTTTGAGTTGGGAGATGTGCACAGCATCTCTGAGATGTGCCTGGATCAGCTGCATTATCTGAGTGCAAAGGGCTTATCATTACTTTACAAGTGGTGTTTGCAGAGCGCTGATAAACAGAATGATTATCTTATAGCAGCTTGGCTCTTCCTTTGTTCCTGTCTTTGGCTGAAAGGCTGGGTAATTAGCTGAGAAACCCTTTTCTGCTACAATAACCTAAAAAGAGAGTCTTATTCAAGACCTGTTTTTCAGCTCCCCTTAGCATTTCAAACCTCGCACCTCTGCCGTTTGCACATACAGGTTGTAGAAAACAAATTAAAACTGACCAGGAACAAAAGATCAGTCCATCTCTTTGTTTAGGCATGACACAAACCCAGCGACAAGAAAAAGCAAACAAACAGCAGAAGTCAGGGACAGGTCAGGAAAACAAAGAGATTAGAGGTTACTTGTTATTGCTTGAAAGAATAAAAAATTGGTCTAAATCAATTTACTGCCTGTTTTCAGCTTTCCTGCTTGCCTTTCCTTATGGAGCAGACTTTTCAAAGCAGCTTGGAGCTGTGATATTGCAGCAGGGAAGAAAAATACATCCAGTCAGTGTCAGAGGGCTGTGCCTGCATCACTTACACCTCCCATGCCCACATTTACATTGAAAGTTTTAGTGAACAAATTAAAAGATGTCTGTGTTGGGAATTTCTACTGTGCCATGTTAACAGATCCCTTTTACAGCTGAATTCCTCAGAAAAATATTAATGATTTAACAGTTTTGTTGGGTTTTGACCAACTATTTTTGATGCTAATATTTTCCCTTCCATTTAGCATTACAGCCGTTATTCTGTTTTTACACCACTTTCATTCGTTTTTGAGGAATTGTGCTGGTGGACTGCTTGACATAAAAGATACAATAATAAAAAAATGGTACATCAATAATCAGATTTCAGGGAAATTCACTTACATAGCAGACTACCAGGCAAATGTAGGTACTTAAAAAAACAAACAGAGCCATTCTCTCTAAAGCTATTACTTTCTCTCTTCCTCTGCTTCCTCTAATAAGAAATTAAAATCCATCATGTTCAGGACATTGGAATATTCATCATTCTGTTCACTGGAGGGTTATGCTTCAGGAGTAGTGGGGGAAAAAAAAAAAGGAAACCAGTGCTCATTTTTACTTGGTATACAAAATTAAAGACCAGATCCTCACTGAGTACAAACCATTATAGCTCTTTTTTGAAGCAATGCTGAGAATGTGGCCTTGGACCCAAAATGAAAATTACCCTTCTCCAGGCATTATGGTTGTAAGTATGGACATTTTCAGAGGTTTTGCAACTACATTTTCACATAAGAGCATGATATTTTCTCTTGGGCAAAAATAGATTACTGCAGATCAGAGCTCCCTCACGGAGTTACAACCAGGAGAAGAGAGAAGATGCCACTCGCCTTCAACCACCAGCAGACAGCCCCAAAAAGTTCCCTCCCAGCAGGACTCTGCTCATCCTTCTTGCAGGAACGCCCTAGGGGATCTGGGTGCTCTGTAAGGTGACTTTTCCTCTTTCCTTCCTACAAAGGGACCTGAGATAACCAGTACCACCACCACCACGATGGAATATGAGCAGCAACAACCCCACTTCTGACATCCTTCTGGAGCTCCCCAGTCCTTCCCAGTTACAAAAGACATGGAGCTGTAAAAAGGGAACGGGCTGGGCCAGACTGGGCCTGGTACTCAACAGAAGAGCTCCTCTAAATAAATAACTGCCCTAAAATACTTCCCTAGCATAGAAAAGAGTACATTGTGTTGGGATTATTCCCCAGAAAAGGAAATTAGCCTGCCCTGATCTCAGGCTGGGCCTAAGCTTATACCATCACTGTTCCAGGACTGGCTTGGGTGGCCCTACACCATGCTCCAGTTGTTCCTGTGGCCATATCCATACCCAAGGCTGCAGGGGAGGCTCTCCCTTGTACCAGGATGCTGGAAAATTCACCTCCCCTATGCTCCCTGGGGACTGAGTGCTGGCTGTGCAGAAAACAGCTGGTGGGAAGGGATGCCAGCCTCTGCTCTGTGGGGTATGTGGAGGTACAGCCTGGCAGTGACCCCATGCCATGACTGCTCAGATCCATCCCTGCTCCCAGAGGACAAGGAATCGGGGTGCTGCACAACAAATTTGCAGGACTCCTGGCTTGGGGGAAGAACACAAGGCAAAAACCAATACTGAGAATCTCTCACCTTGATTCACCAGTGAACTCTCTGCTCCCAACAGATATCAGAAGCCAAGACACATGACTGTTAAAGTTTTATACAGAAGACCCAAATCCAGCAAGGATGTGCACAGATCTGTAAATGAATGCGTGGTTGTGCACAGGCTTACAAGACTTTTGGAGATTTTGGCCTTAAAAAAAAAAGACACCGTGTAAACTGAAGAGAAGGGACAAGGAAGGTGGCAGGAAGAAAATTTTAAACCCAATAGCAACCAATTGATAATGTAAATATCTGAAACTTACTTTGCCAATTTCTTTGCTCTTTTTCAGTTTGAAGTAGACAACAAATGAAACCTTTTGAAAACAAAGGGCTGGATGAGAGGCAACAACAGGTAAAGCCAGGAAAGAGCTTTTCACAGCTCTGATTTCCAATAACTTACTTGTAAGGCATAGAACTACCCAATTATCCTAAAACAGTCATCCAATTTGTTTCTCTGTGGGGAAGCCTGGCTCACTGGGGTCATAAGGATTAGGAAATTAGTTCTTTGTTGAAAGAGGGTATCTTGCCCTCTCATGTTTCCCAACCTACCACAAAAGCAAGGAGTGAGACTGAGAAAAAGACTTTACAAGACAACAGGGAAACTGTTTTCAACAAAAAATGAATCTGCTGAACTCAGTTTAAACACAGACCTTGCAGAGCAAAGCACCAATTTTTGCTGCAACAGATTTGTAGGACAGCCTAAAACTTTTATTACAGAACTTCTATTACAAAGTTTCTGGAGGTGCATTGAAGTGCCAGTGTTTATTCCCAAGCTTTTCCAAAAATCCCTGAGAAGTAAAAAACTCTTCTTTTTTTCCCATGCAGACTTCTTAAGATGGAAACCTCAGCAGCAGTACTTTATTCTGTGGTGGTTTTTATTCCTTCTCCATTTTAATGTGTGTTTAGAAAGCCCTCTAGGCAACTATTTGCATTTTCTAAAAGCTTTGGAGATCTGGCCCTAACTTACTTATGAAAATGGGGCTTAAGCTCAGGAAATACTGAGGTGTTTTTGAAATTTTGCACTCTTTATATTTTAAAGTATATTAGCCTTGATTGTGCTGCTTCAGGGGACAGGTAATTCCTATTATTTTCAAGAGAGATGAAATACTGTGCAGCAGGAAAAAATAGAGGGTCTAGAATTTATTGACAAGGTCAAAATATGAAAGGGGTTTGGTGTTCTTTTTAATGTGCATGATAAAAATCTGTACGTAATAGAAAAGCAGGCACACCTGCCAGCTTTACAGAAGAATAACAAAAAAAATGATTTATAAACTGAAAGTGAATATAATTATAAATATATTTAAATATATTGCTGATGAGCCATATCTTATACTGGAAATAATAATTGTCCTAAATCAAAAGTAACAGTACCTTGTCAGACCCTTTAAATATTGCTGGTTTTGGACTCCAAGGAATGATATCCTACTATCCTAAAGTTTTGTATCACACCTGGAGAGAGACAGAGAGAGGATTCTGATATGGATTACAGGAAAAACCAAACCAAAACACTCAACCCAAAGAAACACTGGAATTACAAAGACTTTACAACTTTTCTGTGCATTATAAAAGAATATTCCTATCTCAATGTCCTTGATAAGAGAAGGGCACAGATTTCCAGACACCCAGCAAATTAACTGCTGCATTAAATATCACACCAATTTTAAGGGCACATTTCCAGGTTCCTAAATTAAAATCTTCTCCTTGTCATTCCCTTCTAGTTAAGTCAACTGGTTTTGTCCCCATCATTGGATTTGTTTTGAGGTGTGAGTTTTTTTCTCTGCTGAGCCAACTCTTT
Source organism: Phainopepla nitens (assembly GCA_013400175.1). Classification (NCBI taxonomy): domain Eukaryota; kingdom Metazoa; phylum Chordata; class Aves; order Passeriformes; family Bombycillidae; genus Phainopepla; species Phainopepla nitens. The sequence continues at coordinate 288,271 of VXBQ01015612.1, forward strand.
AACAGAAGACTCATTTTAGATAGTTTGATCTTGAGATGGTTTCTCAGTCCTTGCTTGGTACAATGGTTCTGTCACCACCTAGGTCCTCCAGGCAAGAGAGATGCAAGTCCCCATAGATATTAATTTGTTTTAGCTGGTATCTGGTCACTTTCTGAGAGCCACAGCACATAATTTTCTCTCTTCTGAATTGTTTGAGATTTACAGTGGTATTTCTTTCCAGGACTTGGCAAAAAGGTGATGCAAAGTGCTTGTGCAAAACTCAACAGTTTTAACAGGCAGAGCATTTTTGTTGCCATTATGTTCAAATTAAATGTCTGAAGACTGATATCGGTAATTTCTCCTCCCTTATCATGTGACATTTAGATTTCCTCTTATTTGCATTTTAGTTTCAGAATTGTCAAGGTTCACATCTTTCTTGCGTTTCTTTGTAACCATGGCAACTACAAACTTACTTTTTTTTTCCTAATGAAAGCCAAGACTCTTGTGCAGTGATCTACAGAAGACAAAACTTGAAGAAAAATACTTTAAAAATGATGGCTTTCTATTAAGCATGCCAGACAACTATTGATTTAAACAGGCCTTTAGAAACTGGTTTAAAGGGGTTCATCCAAATCTTATAATCTTATGGCCAATGCACAAGGGTGAGGTCTGCTAGTAATGTTTCACTCCTCTGAAACATTCCCCCATTTAAGACTTCAACATGTTCATCTAACTTAAGTGAACTGGTCTCTCTGAAGGAAGAAGATAACTTTCTATTAATCAAGAAAAATCAGAGGAAAAAAGCCATTTGTTGATGAACAGACAGAACCAGGCTCACCTGATTCCCGTTCCTGTGCAATAAACAGAAGAGCCACTCTCATGAATATTGAGTATCTTGCCTGCCAGAACTGTAACTGCTCCTGAATATATTCTTACTCTGCTTAGGCTGGACTGGGAGAGTTACTGCTGGTACTGACAACAAAAATAAATTTGCTCTGGTTGCTTATTCAAGGCTAATTCCCTAGTTAGTGTGAGTTAACATTCATGGCCAGGTCAGAAAGAAAGGGGAAGAATTTGGTTTGGGATTCTTTTTTGAGCTCATTTGATCTCTTCCACAGAGCCAAGTCTTGAAATCTGCAGTCTCTGTGAGTATCCAGAATCTGCTGTGTGAAACAGAAATAGAACCTATTTCCCATCTTAGAATATCTGTCTTTTGAATTTCAACCATTTGAAGACTGAGATTGCATTTTTCTGTATATGGAACACAGCACATCACTCACACTCAATGCATAGCAAGGCAAGACCTAGAAAACACAGAGGAGAAACAGCCAGGAATTATTGCTCCTCAGGCTCCAAGAAATAAATATTAACTGAAAAGAAAAACAAAACTAAGAAGAAAGAGTTTGAAGAATGCATTTAAATTTTAATCTGATGTTTGTTTGCTTCCCCTGAATATCAGACAGCAGCTCTATTTTAAAAGAAACCAGCCTCTTGAAATGTTCATTTTACAGTTAATCAAATACACCACTGGACACAAATTAACCCCACTCCAAATTAGCTTGTTTTTCTGCTTGTTGGGTATCAGTCCAGATTTATTTGCCATGGACCAAATTCAGCAAAGTACTTAAGCACATGCCTAACTTTGATCGTGCAAGCAGTCCCACTGAGACTATTCACATGCTCGGATATATGTACACAGTTAAATAATTTGCTGTACTTTTCCTCAAGAAAGCATCTGCAGAGACAGAGTTTGTTCTGTTCCTTTCCATGAAGAGCTTCCTGCAAACCCATGACAGTGAAAGCAGCGTTGATCACTTGTCACTGGTCACACAGAGCTGTTTCTGTTCTCAATGAGCCAGATTTTATAGTCTGGATTAAATTTGAAGAGCCCACTGAGACACTGCATTTCTCAAGGTGAAATGACAGGGCAAGGGTAGAGTGGTAACCACAGACAGATCAAGGAGGGGAGGAAATTAAGGAACCTCAGAAACATTCTCTTCCTGATTTTGGTCAAAAAGGCATCATTCTTAGAAAATTTACATAACCAAAAGGCATGTGGGCCTATTTTCTCCTTTCTGTGCTCATTAAGGACATATGTGTAAGTCTCTGCACGTGGCTGTGTGGTGTAAGGAATTGCCTGTGTAACTAGAACCCAAAGGGTGTCTTTCTCCTTTCCTGGGATACTTAAATTACCCCTTTGGCAAAACCAAAGCAGGATCTTTATGGGAAAACTTCTTTCCTACAGACCTGAAAACTTCTCTGGCTAGATCCTCCTTACCCTCTTCCAGCAATGTGCAGAAAAAGGATTGCATGAAGGTGAATGTGACACAAATTGTTTGGGATTACATTAAAAGTAACAAAGTTAAGAAGTGATTGGGATGGGCACCAGGAGTGAAGAACTGTCACAGCTGAGTCACACTGCACCAGTACCAAGTCCTGCCCTTGGCTGGTACAATTTAGCATCACCTCCTAACATCTTCCTAACCATTTTTTTGGGGAAACAAGGCATCTTGTTCTTTCACAAAAGAGCAGCTATGCTACATAAACGAGGTATTTGTACAATTTTAGCCCCATTTCATGGCTGGATTTGAGCCTGATTCCCCTCTTTTAGCTTAAATGACCACTGTCATCTTCCCTGTGCTAGCCTTGGTCAAATTTATGCCACGAAGCAACAGAGAAATTCGATTTTCTCTTTTTGCCACCACCTCACCTTCCAAAAGAGTTTCATTTTTGATGTACAATATAACTCTTGAAAATGTATCTGATGCCCTCTCTGGACATCCTGTCATATCAAGCTGTGCAAACACTGCTATGAAAAATTCACAAATGCTATTTTGAAGCAGTGGAAATGTGTTCCCTTTGGTGACTTCATAACCAAATTGCAGAAGAGAAATAGAAAGAAATAAGACATTAGAATATTAAAAATGCCAGTGCTCAGCCAGCAAGTCAAACACCACAACACTGAGCATAAACATTTTATGCCTTGTTGTGCATGTGCTGAACATTCAGAAAGCTCTTAACTGTGGCCATTAAATTCCCCTCTATAAAGGGGTGTTTTTCATTCACTAAACTTTCTCGCAGGAAGTTACACAGAAAGTGTGTAAAAATTATTTGTTGGGCTTGAGAAACTAATCAGTGAGTGAACTTTGAATAGAAAACACAATGTTTGATGTTGTGGCCCCCGGTTCTGCTGAACACCTGAAGCGGGCCAACAACCCAAACTCAATGACTTATCAAGTACTTGTTTTCAGTAAACCATTAACTCCTTCAAAAAGGCTTTTCTCTGCCTAACAATAACTTCCCAGCTCATACAGCTTCAATAGCTTCCCAGATCATTCAAGAGTCCCTGGGAAGCCTGAATTTTGGGAAAATTTCTTCCATGAGTTTTACGGCTCCTGTTGTGTTTACAGGCTTCATGAAAAACAAAAGGAAGCAGTGGTATATTCTGAGAAGAGCAGCCCTCGGGATCTTGACAGGTATATTTGGTTAAATATTTTGCAACAAAGAATCTACCTATAAAGTGCATCAAGATTTTAGGATGTTGTCTGACATTCTTGAAAGTCATAGTAAAAAATGCCTAGTGCAAACAAATCTCAACAAGTAGAGTGCAGAACTGGTCATCAGCACCATTCCTTTGTCCTTTTATCCCTCAAGTGTCTATTTTTTTAAAGTTTCATTAACTGAAGGTGAGTGTGTGTGTAGCTGACCACAGAAAGCACATGACCGCCAACAGAATAATCTAATTTTTTACAACACCTTCATGTTGTGTTTAAGGCTCTTCTCACAGACTGCGTAGCACCTCTTCCTGTAAAAGAGGATAAAAAGGCCTAGACAAAGATATAGAAGTGACAGCCCTCTGAAGACTTTTTCAGCAGGAACTTAGGAGGTGTGCTTACAAAAAAATCTGCTTAGTAAAATGAACCCACGAAGAAAGACGGGATCATAACCCAAGATCCAGACCTACTACGAATATTTGTACGAACACCCCCAAACCAAAATCTCACAAATATTTATGTGCTTGTATCTAAGCTGAAGTTTTTATCTGTGTAGTCTTGGAAATGTCCTCCATGTAGCACCAGCACAGAGCTGTGTGGAAGCAAAACTCTGCATGGAAAGAAAACCCTTCTCTGCTCTGAAGGATCAGGAATTAAAAAAAAAACCTCCAAAAAAACACTTCGGGATGCTCAAAACCCGCAAGAGGAATAGAGATAACACAAACTAGGAAAGAAGTTCTTTTGATGAGACTTCATGAAATGACCGGTGTATCCTGGACACGGCACAGGCAGTTTTGGGAAGGCCACAAGCCCAGGGAAGAGCTGGGACTGACTGCTGCTGCTCTGCTGCTGCAGCTGCTGAGAACTCAGCGCAGACCCTGCGCCAGTGTTTGCAGACAGCGAAAAATGCCCGTGCATCACAGCGCTGAAGTTCATTTCCAAATCGGTTCTGGATTTTTTTTAATGGCCATTTTCCCAAAACTGATTAAAACTTCACACTCAAAACTTTTTTTTTTTTGCCCCAAACAGCCTCCTGCAGTCTTTGCTGCTCTGAG
>VXBQ01015612.1:293226-342596 GCA_013400175.1 Phainopepla nitens
CCCCTGCCCCGCTCGCTCCCTCTCCCGGCTCCGCGTCCCCTCTCCGGCAGCTCCCCGTTTGCGACCCTTCCCTGCCTCCTCCTCGCTCGCCAACTTTCCCGTCCCTCTCGCCCGTTTCCCATCTCCCCGCGGATTTTCATGGGCTTTTTTGGTTTCTTTTCCTGTTGTTTTTGTTTGGTGGTGTTTTTTTTTTTTTTTCCCCTTTCCTGGCGTTTTCGGCTCTGCCGTTCCCCCTTTCGCCTCTTCCCAGCTCTCTCGCACTCGCTTCTGTCCTTTCGCTTCTTCCTTCGCTACTTCGCCGGCTTCCTCCGGCTTTTCCTCTGTCCTGGCATTCTGTTCTAATCCGTTGGGCATCGCGTGGAAAAAAAAGTAAGGGGTATTTCGCCGTGTCCTTGAGGAAGGGAATTCAAAACCTACTTTTCTTGCAAGGGAAATCTTTGTAGTAGTTTTCTTTCCCCTTCTCTTCCTGTCACCGGAAAGAAAATTAAACCTATTTTCTCCTTTTTATATTTTTCCTCAATTTGCTACGTGGACTGTTTGTTTTGGTCTTTTTTAATTCTCCCCCTTCTCCGGGCAGTGCAGGTTTGTTTCACGATTAATCTCTTTTATTCCTGCCCCAACCCCTCCCTCTCTCTTTTTCTTCCCCAGTGAGAAGAAAGATTAGAAGAAAATGTGTTTTGCCAGCAGGGAATGCATGAGACTTTGGTTTGGGTTTGTTGGTTTTGTGTTTTTTTTTTTTTTTTTTTTTTTTCCTCCTCATGGGGTACTATTGATGAGAAAAGCTTGAGCAAATACAGTGCGGTAGGACAATACAGAGGTATGAACTTTAAAGGGTAAGGAAATGGATTCTGCTGCTTGGTTTCTCCAGCTCTGAAGTGTAGCTGGGGAGGTCTGCTCCAGGGTCCGGTTTGAGGTTGTGCTAGTCCGGTGTGTGCCAGCCTGTTTTCTGTCCAGCAGAACGGCGATTTAAATGCAGTCCGAGCTGCATTTCAGTGTTGCTCGTGGGTTTCGTCCGTGTGGAAGATCAGGAGGCGGGGGAAGGTTACAGATTTCGGTGACCCCTTTGGAATTACACCTGTCACGCCTCCCATCTCCAAGCTGGAGGTGTGTCGGAGGTTGACACATTTTACAAAATCGCTAGAAACTGCTCGCATCCGTGGCAAAAAGTGCTATCGGGGGTTTAGGTAGTGTAGTTCGGACCTTGTGAGTTTCTGCCTCAGCTCTAGTCAGTGTCACACGCTGAAATTGAGCGTGTGGCGGACTGTGAAGAGCGAGCAAATCAATTGCCTAATGATTTCTCGAAAGACACCTGTTTAAGGGCTTTCAGGGTCCTAGCTAATTGTGTTGGGGAGCGGTGCGATCTTGTTAAGTGCTGTAAAAGTAAAGGGCTCTGTCTTTTTCAGTAGAGAATATGTAGCTTGTGAATGAGCTGTCAACTTTTTTGATTGGAGGTGGTTCTTCTTTCTGTTACGTTGCCTCTTTCGATAGATACGGTTCCAAAAGTCCAAAACACCGTGTGGCTGAACTGCAAATATAATCAGTTTTACTTCTTTTCCACTTTCTTTAAAGAAGAGAGAAAATTTAATTTCGGATTAACTTTTTCTTTGATGATATCTCATTGGAAAGTAGGTAGACATGAAATTGGAAGTACTTCTGTGAGTCTTAGAGCAAAAATTTTCTGTGATATGGAATGAATTGCTGAGGGAACTGAAATGACTGCTTGGGATTCATCATATTTAGTTGTGTGCCCTTTAGGACAACTGAGAGATTAAAGGTGGTTCACTTCTTACAGTTAAGTAATCTCTCCATCCTTTCCACCTTCACAAGCCCAGCAGAATTTGATCTGTTTTTTGAATTAATCTTGTTTTTAATCTTTCCTGGAAATGAAGAAGTTTGGCATAGTGGGAAATAAGAGGAGAAAAATACCAAGTCATATGTAGCAAGAAGTTTAGTTCTTTCAAAACTACCTTGAACCGTTACCAGAAACACCAGCAACAATTCTGAAGAGTCAAGTTAAGTTGATTGAAATAACTTCTTGAAGTCTGTTTGAGGGAAGCTCTGAAAAGGAGTAAAGGAGATTTAGTTGCAGCAAGTGCAGAGCTGAGCACTGAGGATGGTGGGTTCTGTTCCTGCTTCTGCCATCGCAGGGCAGTGTGACCTCCTGCCTGAGCTGCCTTCCTGCCTGCACCTCCTGGGATACTGAGATTGCCCTGCTTCTCCTAAGTGCCTTTACACATGATTTGTGAGAATAATTGCATGTAAATGTTCAGTTGTGGTTTTGATTGCTGATCAGGTGGTAGTTTGGCTCCTGCTAATACTCATTCTTGGAAAGTTGTAGGGATCTTGAGCATCACCGTTTGTTTTGAGCAACCCTGGATTTTTACATTGCAGTAAAGGTTTTGAGACTGGGGTTATCTTTATCTCCTGAATATCTCTGACAGTATCAGTGCGTGCTTTTTCTATGGTCCCTCAAGTCTGCCTCAAGCTGAATATGAAGGACAGCACTGACCTCTCCAGAAAGAAACTGTTAAATTGAATTACAGGGTGGAAAACTGTCCTGGGACTGGGCTGAGGACCCCCCTTGGTGTGATGCTTGCTGTTCCTGGTAATTTTATTTTGTGAGGTCTGTAATTATGAATTTAGCTTAGTCCACCACTGTGTTTGCTTTCTAATTTTAGGTTTTTTGCTTGGGTTTTTTAGTCTTTAAGAGTTCTGTCTTGACATTAAATATAAATGGTTTATGATTTTCTGGGGCTTTTCTGAAAGCCTGGGTTTTCCTGTAATTTTTTTCATGGTGGGGTTGGGACTTTACAGTGTGATGGGATTTTTTATAATCTCAGTGCCTGCCTTCCTGTAACCTTTGAGACTGGGATACTTTGTAAATGTGAGGCTCTAACCTGTTGCTTGTCTCTTTTTAGTTATTAGGCAAGTATAGGTGTGTTTGTGTGTATAACTTGCTGTCTTCCTGCATATGCACATAGCCAGCTCCATGCTTCTGAATATCTGGACAGTGAATCTAGTTTCAAACTCAGTTTCACACATAACTAATTCTTCTTACCCTTCCCATTCCCCTTCAAAGCATGTGGTGATCTCACGCCTTTGACAGGAGTGGTTTTCCTGGCTGATAAGGGGATGGTCATGGTGTTTTCTCCCTTGGCTGTTCTGAGGGCTGTATGTTATCTCTCTCTGTGCTGATAAAGTGTGGGGAGGGGGTTGACTGGTCTGTGTGTGCCGAGCGGTGCCATCCTGCTCCATCGCTCTCCAGTTTGTCACCTGTGAAGTTGAGATCGCAGGACTTGTCCTGCTTGGGAAAGGAAGGTGGGTTTGAGCTATAGATACAGGAGTTCGTCACAGCTGCCAGGGGAACTGCAGACCCCTCTGGGTTGTTACTTCACTCGGATCTCTGCAAGCATCTGGTCATCTTTGTGATGACATAAATGTGGAGAGTGTTAATGTATCCAAGAGGAGTCCAGGAGACAGCAGGCACTTCGAGCTTTCAGCTGGCAGGCACTTGAGAAATCCGCTTAATTCACCTTTCTGCTTTTGAGTCATTCCTTAAGGAGGGAGGAATCTGTTTATGTTCTTGTTGTGCTTGGAAAATGGGCTCATCCACAACAAAAGACCCTGTAATGCTTGCTGTAGTGCGGATTTTTGCACAAAAGCATCTTGCTGTGCAGTGCTGTGGCTGCGCTCGGTGTTGTATGATAACACATGTTTCTCAGCTGTTGTTGATTCCTCAGTGGCACAGACTTCAAAGGAGTGTGCTGAAAGAGAGCTGCAGCCAGGGAAAAACGGGGTTTGTTCCAGTGGCCTGTACCATCCATCTGTTTAAATACTCTGCTGAACTGTTCCAGAGTGTTCAGGCATCCAGTTAGGACTGACAAGCAATTACAGCTGGGAGTAGAGCCTGCTGCAGAGAGACCACCTAGGGGAGGCTTAAGTGCTACCTCCCTTCTGTGGGTCAGAGCCCCCCTGCCCTCCCAGCCAGCCAGGAGAGATAAGGCTCCTCATTTGGGGTATCTTTCAACATGACATTGTCTTAATTCTTAATGCTGTTGAGGATTTATTTATTTTTACTCTCCATGCTATCTTTAGCACAAGAAGGGCAGAATGGTAATGAGGACTGACGGTCATCTATGTAGTCTCCTCTGTGTGGGTAGCTAGCTAGATGTGTAAATGAAACGAATAAATATTTATAAAGATAATTTTTTTTCCCCCAGATGTATGGGATAGTTCAGAGAGTGATTTGTTGATCACTTGTGTCTCCAAAGATAGTGATACACTTTACTGGATTAATTTTAGTACCATAACATGAGCAGTAAAGTTACATTGCAGCCAATGTAACTGTAATTGTGCTTTTTCAAACTGAGTTTGGGGAAACACTTCACAACTTAATCCATGGTAACTAAAAGAAATCCTGTGTACTTCATTATAATACAGGAGGATGCCGCTAATTCCAAGTATTATAAGTTCCATTTTTACTTCAGTATTGGAGTCTGCTGTGCAAGACAGGTCTGTACCTGTTGTTGCCAACTGAATCTTTGTCATGGCATATGTGTTCTGTGTAGTTCCAGACAGTGGAACTTGGAGGAAATATTAGCAGAGAGGCTACAATTAATCCGTGGATAACCTCTGAAGATCCCTGAAGATTTTCTGTGTGGGACTGACATTAATTTTGAAGGTTGGAACGAGCACTGTAGATGGAGCAATGTGTGTTTCAGCTAAGAGGGTTTAACCTTCTTTGTCAATGGAAAATGCTCGTGCAGATGTACTAAGAGGATACTTGGGCTTGAAAAGTTGAGGCACTCCAGGATTTGTTTTTCACCTGCAAGCAAGCAGCACAGCTTTAAAGGTGAGCTTGAATGTTGTACTCTGTTCCCTCCTTAGTAGTGTGATGTGACATCTCTCCCTTTGAAAGGAGAGTTCTTTCTCCCCATGCTGGCAGTCACGATGGTTTCATGGTGTTTTGAGACGTCAGGTTTAATGCCTTACTACTCCTTTGAGCGGAAAGGGAGGGAAACTTCTAGAAATGTGTAATGCAACTGACTTCCAGCTTCTGCCCTTGCTCCAGGCTTGACATTGTAGTTTGAATTTTTTTACTTGCTTTGAAAGCTGTACTCGGTGTAACCCTGAGTTTCACTTCCCTTACTGAAACAGTACCTGACGTGTTTTCAGCCTGTACCTTGCTGTGCCTCTGCACTGTCCAGTTTTAAACTGGCCAGGCTGTCAGTGCTTTCTTTGTATTGTGTTCTCCTCAGGAGTCTTCAGAGCTGGAACTTCCTTTTGCTTCAAGTGAACTGGAAGTGTTTTGATAAAATATGTTTGGACTCCTGAAGTGTTTGTCAATGTTTTCAAGCTGTTGTTCGAAAGGAGTTTGGAGTTTCCAGAAGAACCTTTGGAGACTTCAGATTTTACTGTCAGTCATCAGTTTCATGAGCATGGATAAAGAGAGGCTGTAATTCCACTGGGCAGCCAGATGTTTTGTGTCTGTGCTGAAGTGGGGAGACAGCGTGGCTTTAGTGTTTGAAGGGTTTGCTGTTCTTGTCATAGGGCTGTCTGGAGATCTTCAACAGATCGGATCTGCTTTCCTTCCTCTCCCTTCCACTCCCTCCTGCCGTGCCTGTGCTGATGGTGATTGCCTCCTTCTGACTATAATGGGATTATTGAGAGCAAAGCACAGTTTGTTGCTTTCTAAAAGGTAGATATTTGCTTGTCAGTTTGTGTTTCTTTAATACTAAGCTTGAAGCCATGTAAAAGCTCCATGTATCTTGACAATTAGTGAATTTATAGCAATTATCCAGTAGATTAATACTAACATTAATTCTGACTAGTATGGCATTAAGTGAACTTTATAAAAAAATCAGTTTTCCTTGCAGACAGAGGAGAAAGCACTCATTGATGTAAATCCCCCAGTTCCATATTAAATTGCACCTTTTTTAGGCACTTAAACACTTGTAAAATCTGTGTCTGTCCTTGTCTTCTCCCTCTTCTATATGACATATGTTGCTAAGTTAAAAGGAGCTCCTCAGTGGCTGCACATGTCAGAGTCTTCCTGGAGAAGAAAGTAGGAAGATGCCACAGCTGATAATATTTAGAAGTCGATACTGGGAATCAAGGAGCAAATGCTTAAATGTGCCATTGCAGCTGTGTAGCTGGTGATATTAACCAGCAATAGTACCTGGAATAGTAATTCCCATCCGGAGAGAAACATATGGCAGTGGTTGAATGCCCTTGTCCTTGCCCACCAGGAAGTGATTGTGGTGGGTTTTTTGTTTGTTTTTGTTTGGGTGGTTTGTTGGTTTTTTTTTTAATTTTTTTTTTTTTTTAAGAGAGCTTGCCCTGGGGCTTCATCCGTGCCAACCCAGGCATTTGCACTGTTTTTATTGGGAGCGGGGACAGAAACTTTGAATAAGCTGAGTTGGAGACTTGGTATTTTGAGCAGTGGAAGTGGCACAGAGGAGCACAGGACTAACAAAGAACAGTCACACTGGATACAATGCAGTGTTTTCATGCAGTTAATGGGATTGGAATTGGTAACCTGATACTCCAAAGAGATAACAAAGGCTATTTAGCATACAAGGGAACATAGTTTTTTGTTTTGTTGTTTTTTTTTTTTTAAGGAGTTGGTGGAGTGTAGCAGAATCTTTTGTCAGAACTCATTCTAGTGAACAAGTTCTGGCAGAAAATGACTGAATTAACAAGAGTTTATGAAATACTCTGAATAGAAAATGAATTTTCTTTTTTATTACCAGTGCTCTTTTACTGCAGTTCTTGTATTTGCTTAGCAGTTTACCTGCTTCCCACATGTCCTGTGAAGTTAGCCTTTGTTTCAAACTGAAATATACCAGAAATTAAAAGTCTTTAGGCTTTTCTTCTTCCAAGAATGGACGAGGGGAGCAAAACAAAACGAAATGTACAAAGTTGTCCTAACAAATGGGGTACCCTGCTGTTCCCTTCTTTCCCAGAAACAGACCAGAAAGCGACCAGCTCGATACAGACCACAGCAGTGCTACTCGGGGTTAAGCTGTCCTGTGTGAGGCCATGGAGAACTCTCTTCAGATGGCTTTTGATGTAGTGAGGATGGACATCTAGGATGGTGATCAGCTGCAAGAAAACTCAGTCTGACCTCATAACTCAAGAGTTTAGATAATCTACTTTAGGCCTGCTGCTTGCCTCTCTTGCGGTTTTAGTGAATCAAAGGAACTTGCAGTCCATGTGGGCAAGGCTGGAAGATAAGAGGCACATACCTTCAGTACGTGGTGTGTGCTACAGGAGGAGAGTTGCGTGTGAGTTTGCTGTTGGAAGGTTCTGTGTGCCATGGGTTGGTAATTTTCATAGGTAGTGTGCAAGAGAGCTGGGCTCCTGCCGACAGCCAGAAATTACAGTTTAAAAAGTACTCTGGTGGTGGGTTTGGTTTTACTTAAACCCTTAGCAAGACAGAAGGGGTTTGGGTCTATTAGGAGTTGCTGGCCTTCTGTTTGTAGCTCACTGAAAAACCCCTCATCAGCCTTGATCAGCAACCTGGGCTGGTGGAAGGTGTCCCTGCCCGTGGCAGGGGGTTGGAATGAGATGGTCTTTAGGTCCCTTCCAACCCAGACCATTCTGTGATTCCATGATTCTGAGTTGGATTTGCCGTGTGTCTTTTGAAACGTGGGGCTCTTTCCCAACTGTTACTGCTCTCCTGCTGCCGTTCTTTTAGCACGTCCCGTTAGTGACTCGTTCCTGTGCTCCCTGTGTGTGCCTGATGGCACTGCCACCCCTTTCTGCCCTGCCACCAGGCTTCCTAAGTGCTCCCTCGTGACTTTGTGGCTTTCCAGGTGCCCCTCCAGCTTTTGCTTTTGGATGGGAGAGAAAGACACCAGCACTTTCCCTTCACATCTCCCAGCCACAGAGCATTCTTCCAATTCCTCTGCTGCTGAGCTATTTGGAGCAGAGCAGGGGGAACACTTGCTTTGCTGTTTCCTTGTCCAGAAGTTGCGTTTAACTTGCACGAAGCACCTGTCCTGTTGGGATCCTGACATCCTGTCAGTGCTCATTTCCCTTGCTCCGTGAGAGACAGTGTTTTTGTTGCTGGCAGCTCTCTGCCTCAGCCTTTTAGGGAAGCCCAACCAGAAATTTTCTAGAATTCTTCCACTCTCTCCCTCCCCTTGTCCTTCACTGACCTCTAACCACATTTTTATCTTTCTTGACAAGATACTTAGTTTCATTTATCAGCTACTTTTCCTTCACTCTTCAGCTTTGATTATTTTTCCAGGAGCTGCTTAGAAGCATTAACCATTACAGACGTGCAGAACAGTCAAATACAGTCACATTCCTTAGTGTTTTGGTTTTTTTATTGTACTCTAATACTAAAGTGCCTGTGGCAGGTAGATCTTTTTTATGTACACTACTTGTCATGACAAAAATACCCATCCTCAGCACAGGGTAAGGAACTGCAGTTGACTGTATTTTCATATTAGAATATACCAATATTACCAGCTGCAAGGCCCCTGTGTTCCCCTCCCTGAGCATAAAGTAGTGTAGTAAGTTCTGGCTTTTTTTAAAGTCATTAACATTTTCTGAATTTGTATTTACACACTGTAAGATAAAAATGTGACCTAAAAAAGTGACATAAATAGAAGGAAATGGCAAATACACTTTTCTGTTTTAATCTTGTGGCTTCCGAAGTGCTTGACAAATGCTCTGTCACCTCTAGACTATATTACTTTTATCATAAAAACTTAAATATTGCCTCAACTTTTGTAAAAATGTTTGCTTTAATTGTGGATAGCAGAGCAGAGGATGACTGGATTTATTTAAATATATGCTGCAAGGGTATTTCTTTCCTATTTTGCTGTGCCCTTCATGCTTGTCATTGTAAGTGTATATGCAAAAGCCTAAATAATTAGAAATCTATATGCTTCCTGAGCATGATTTACTTTAACAGTCCACAGTGATCTCTGCACAAACTGTATTTTATTTCAAAAGACCTCCATTATCCTCAGCTTGACCAGTATGAATGAGAATAGCTTTCATTGTATACACCATTTTTAAGAATACCCTTCTTTTTCTTGCTGACATGGACATAAAGCATGTGGCAGGGTGAAGACAGTTCTGTAATGGAGTAGAAAATTAAACAAGAGTGAAGGAGAGGAAATGGCTTCAAGTTTACAGAGAAGAAGTTTAAGTTGGATATTAGGAAGAAATTTTCCTGTGAGGGTGATGAGGCACTGGAAGAGGTTGCCCAGAGAAGCTCTGGATGCCCCATCCGTGGAAGTGTTCAAAGATCTAATGAAAAAAAGAATATTTAAATCTCTTGTGGTTATGTCACAATGTGTAGCTGTAACGTTGAGCCTCCTCACTGCTGAGATTTCAAGTGCAAGGCAGATGGGAATCTCTGATCTGATTTTAACAGTGGTGGGGGAGCCATTGGAGTTGCTTCATTCAGAGTTCAAACCTTAGTACAGGATTACAGGGTGACCTTCCTTTGGACATGCAACCACTACTTATCAGTGGCTTTTTTTCCAGAAAAAAACAAAAGGGTATGGCTATTAGATGAATAATTAGACCTGAAATCAGGAGTTGGTAGGTGCATGTCCCATCTTGAGTGGGCGAGACCGTTGGCATTCCCAGGATAATGTCCATGTAATGAAGTCCAGCTCTGGAGCAAGTTCTTGGTTAACTTGTAGAGCAGCATGGCAGCCTCTGTTGCACCCTGAAATGCTCCTCAGCCAGGCTGGAGTGGCAAAGGCACAGATGTAGAGTGATGATGGCCAAACAGTGCCACCTGTGAGCCCCTCTGTGAGTCAGCGAAGCCGTATGTGTGCTGTGGCTGTCACATCACCGAGGGGGAATGCCTGTGGAAGATGTTAAGCTGATTTGCCTGGCACCTTGAGCGGGATAACAGCAGGCACGTAGCTGGGCTACAGCTTCTCTGCCAGCAAGAAGCTCAAGCAAAGGGGAGTGTAACCTGGGGTGTTTTTATGGAATACTGAACGTTTTGAGGGACAGCTGTCAAAGAAAGGCTCATCTTCTTATGAGAAGAGCTGACTGGTAGAGTCAGATTTGTTATGAGGCGGTTGGAGGCACCCATGAATCGTTACTGTGCCTTGTGGATTCCAGGGGCTGGGAAGGGTGTAAAGTGTAATCCAGGAGTTGGCACACAGATACTGTGTGGCAAATAAACCACTGGCTATTCTTACATCTTTTCTTGCACTTTCTGCTTTAGTTTTCCTGCAGGATAGTAACTCTAATGCCAGAGCTGCAGTGCTGTTTGAGCTTTCTGGGAGGGTTTGTGCATTCTTGTGATGGAAGTTCAAAATAATCATGCTATATAGCCACTGTTTTTATTTTACTGTGTTGTGTTCTTCTTCTCCCTGTCTTTCTGACTCCTGCAATGTTTTAATAAAGTCAGTCCCATGCTTGCTGAACTAGGAAAAGGGAAATAACTATAATGCTCCAGCATGGGTTCTTTCTTACCTGACATTGAAGTAAGACATTAAAGCCAAGGGAAATCTTGAGTATTTGACTTGGTTCATTTTCGTAGTCCTTTTCCAAAACATGCGCTTTTGTCATGTGATTTCCTGCAGTGGATTTATTCCTGATGTTGAGAATTAATACAGACCTTCAAAAGAGATCAGAAAATAAAGAATAAGTATTAGTTTAGAAGCTTTTACTGTTTTGTTTTTTTTTCTTTTTTTTTAATTCATACAGTAGCAAATTGATGGAAGTATCCTTTGAGAAATTCTTTACCATCAGTTCTATTATAAAGAATTCTAGGTTCTGTTTTGATGTGCTGAGCCCATCATCAGGGTGTCTGACTGGTTACCTTGCACTTCTTAGCACTCTTGAGGTGCAAATGGTGTCTGTTCTTCTATTCACACTGAACTCAATGGATATGCTGAGAGATGTTCTTTCTGTGCTTTGTTCATGTGAGTTAATGTCACTAAAGCAAAGGCCAAGCATGTCCTGAAATTTATAACAATATTGTTTGCTCTCCTAGTACCTGTTTGCTCATTTTCACCAATTTGACAATGTTGAACCTGAGGCAGAGCTTGAATATGTGGGAATTGGTAATTTGTGCCTGCATTTGCCTCCTCTTAGGGAAATTTTAGGTGGTGTGTGTTTGTTTTTTGTTTTTTTTTTTTTCCCCATTAACGTTTATCAGACATGGGTTTTCTTTGAAAAGGAAGAAAAAAAAAAGAGCTTAATGTATGGATTTATGTAGGCCTGTAAAAATGCGTTGCTTTATCAGCTTATGCTATTATAAACATACTATATGTAGGAATTAATCCTTTGGTCTTTGTGTGAGATGCTCTTACACTCATTTAATAAATGCTGAAGCTTATTTGAAGCATTGGGAATGTGTGTAGAGAGTGAGGTAAAGAGTGATTGGGTGCAAGTCAATTTGAGCCATCATCCCCTAACAAACATTGTGACACAAATCACTTAGGTAAGTTTGCTTTGATGTGTTTGCTTGTTTGGATTTGTCTCTGGGAACTGACTTATATGTGTTGGGTCTTGGATGGAGGGAAGAGCAAAGCAGTTGTGACAGCTGATATTAATAACTAGTGTGCAAACCTACCTACATAGGTTATTTCTACGAAATTTGAGCTGATTTATTCCACTTTGTCCCAGGCTGGGAGAAAACCAGTTGCTTTCTTTGAGTGAGCACTGATTGTCCTCAGAGCTGACTCCAGCTCTGCCTGTGTTGATGTCATCATTTGTGAGCACAACTTTCTTAAAAATGTATTCAGCATCAGTAGTAGGTGATACTTTTTGCACTTTATTAAAAACTCTTGGAAAGCATTGGGAAACTGGAGTAATTCAGTCGCTCTGAACTTCATTAACTATAGAAGTATTTAAAGAAAGCGATTTGTCACTGGCTTAGGGCTAGTGGGAGGTCTCTGAGCTATGTCATTATTAATGACCGTGTGTGAAGAAGGCTTTAATTTTCTAAGGAAGCGTCTTCATCCTTTGAGTCAGTTTTCAGACCCAGCTGGTGAAAGCAACCTGGTCTGAATGGAGCACTGGCCTTGCTTGTGAGCAGGAGGCTGGGCTCCAGCAGCTCCTTCCAGCCTGAAGGCTTCTGGCTTTTGGTTTATTTTCTTTTTCTTTAAGAGGTGTTTGTACCACACAGCCACCGTCATCCGTAATGGGATTTCCTTGCTGATACTGCCAGCAGTTGAACCAGAGGGGTAAATAAATCTTTGCTTGTAAGTAATTTTTTAAAAAACCTCATTTTTTTTTTTGCTTATCTTTACAGCACTTCTATTGGGTAAATGCAGAACATGTAGGATTTTCTTTGCATCCTGTTTTCTGGCTGCTGCAGAATCTTTGTTTAAAGAAGTAGAGGAGGGCAAGTTGTGACCTTCCTCTAAACTGTAGGGTAAGTTCTCAGCTTTCTAGGAGCTGGATTTTTATATGGAATCTAATGATTCTGTACTTGAATGCAGCAGACAAGCAAACTGTGCTTTAGGGAAACTTGTCACAGATGTATAATATATTGAAATTACCTATGAATGATTGAGTTGGAAAAAAAAACTAGAAACATAACAAATATTAGAGATTTTAAAGAAGAAAAGGAAAAAAGATCTTTTATCCAAAGTACTTCTGACAGAATATAATGTATGCATTTACATGATGAGACCTTTAACAAGGAGTTAAAAATACGGGTTTTTCTATAGGAGTGTTTATGTACATACTTGACTAAAGTGATATGGGAAAAATACATGCCTGGTAATGGATCCAGGATTTCAGGGGTGCTTGTTCACCAACCAGCATGCTCTGTGGAAGGAATGGTAGAGTGAGTGTTCCTTTGTGTGTCTGGACTTGTGTCAAAGAGGAGCCTGTCACTCCCTGGTGATAGCTCTGAGATTTAGAGAGCCATCCCACTCTGGACCCAACAGGGTAAATCAGGCTTTCAGCTGCAAGCTTTGAAGTGGGAGCAGAAGAAGAGATTTTTAATGAAGTTGAAGAGGGATAAGTGATTAATATCCTGTGTTTCACTAGGTGCTACATCACTAAATTTTTTTTTTAATGAAATCCTTGATCAAACCATTCTGCTGTCTCTATTTGTTAAATGAAAGGATTTTCCTTTGGTTCAAGTACTGTTGTATAATTTTTATATAGTTGATGTTGAGTAGGTGGCTTGATGTACGTTCTTGATGGAACTCTGATTTTGTTCCTAATAGATTAATTGATTTTTTTTTCTTTTCTGGTAAAGCAATGCTAAAACATGCTGTGAAAAAGGGGACAAATTAATTAATTCTTCACTATTTTTTACTTTTAGGTGAAGTAATGTTGATAGAAGGAAATGGTAGATGGAATAGAGAGAAATCAAACTTTGCAGGAGTAAGGAAACTCACTGAGTGGTCACTTGTGCAAAAACAGCCAGCAACTACAGAATCAATTCTTAGAAATTTTGGCAAATACCTGAATCTCACAGCATGTGTTTAGTTATTTATGTAAAGGCACTTGGATTGCAAAATCTTGAGTTTCTTAATTTAAAAACCAGTAAATTAAAAGTTCTTTTAATGGAGCTTACACTGTGAGTTGGGGGAGGTTAGAAGGGAAGTGTTGGGACAGTGATGTGTTCTGGCATCATCTGCTGATTGTTTAGTCATGTGCATCAATAGTTATCTACCCTAATGATAACTTCTGTTTCCTAAACCAAGATTAGATAGAAATTTGGAGTCGCTGTGGTATCTCAGGTGGTTTCTTGAGAATTATTTTGGTATCTCTTCCTTCTTGATTTTGGCAAAGTAAGTCAAGCAAGACTTGATTTAGCTGCTTGCTGGCTTGTCTTGGAAGCTTGTGGTTTAACTCCTTAGTTTATTTACTAAAAAGTGATGATCTGTTGGAATTTGAGCACGAAGCTCTGCATATGCACATATTGCACCGATTCTGCAGCCAGTGGCCCAGTGCCAGCTGGGGTGGGCAGAGCTGGAACTGAGCCACTGCTAAACACCTCTGCAGTCACAATCATCTGTGCCATGGGAAGCTGCTGTGCAGTGAGCATGGGGGTTGTCTGCAGGAGTAACACATAATTTGGGTTGGATTTTAATTCTTTTTTTTTTTTGAGAAAATAGATGGGAATAGGAGGGTGAATTGTAGTGGAGGCTGTGTCTGTGTTGGGATGTGGAGCTGCAATACTTTGGAGTTTAAATAAACCCTGTAGTGTTAGGGTGCTGCCAGCCTTGCACCAAGGTGCAGGCTCATGGCCAGAGCTGTTGTAAAAGCAGTTGTAGCACCTCGTGTCAGCAGGTCCTGGAGGTCACTGAAGTGGCAGTCTGGGACTGGTAAGCCCTAATTACTGACCACGTGTGGGAGTAGGACCTGCTGGGTCTTGGAGAGCCTCCTGCAGTGGATCAGCTGCAAACCATGGTATTGATGATACTGCATGGAAATGACTGGGATTGCAGGGAGCTTTTTTTTATTTATAGATGATGTCTGAAGATCTGGGAACTCTGAGCTTGTCATGTGTTTCTGTAGCGTGCTTTAGCCAACTTTCAGCCATTTGTGTTGGTAGCCTGCTGAAATAAATGGCATTTTGATTATGTGATTCTCTTAAAGGGATCAATTGATTAAAGTGTTTGTTAAGAGTTCACCGGTCAAGCAACACTTAAAAATCCTATCCTCTTTTGATGGGACTTTAAATAGCAGAACAACTGTGTACTTACATCTATCTTTTTGAAAGGGGAAAAAGAAGCTTCCATATTTTCACAGCAATACTTTAAAAATACCTGTCGTTGCCTATGGAGCTTTTTCTAACTGTATATTTTCATGTCAGAATTTTGCATTTCCTTTGCAGTGACAATTTACAGTGGAAAAGCATGTTTATTTTTGGCAATCTTCTCAAAAGAACCCAGATTAAGATCTTCGACCTACAGCTGTTGTAAATGCAAATCTTTTTGTTCTAAAGCCTTGCGGAGTTGTTCCCTTTTTGTGTTAATTGATTAAAAATGTGTGCTGTGTTGGCTCAAGTTCCTTTGGTAATTGGGTAAAATGAAACCCCAGAATAGATAGAAAAATCAACACTACAGCTTCCTTTTGGGGAAAGCTGGTTATCATTTTGATGGACTCTTTTTGCCTGTTATAGGCATATATATGTGTGTGTGTATATATATGTATTTGTGTGTTTTAGCTTCAACACTCCTTAGATTGACACTGCACTTCACCAGGTCTGTCTCAATGTTACAGAACAGATGGTTAATTCAAAACCAAGAGTATTAAAGCTGAGTAGCTAAATCTGATCTCCTAAAAACGAGGTTGCCAAAACAAGCTGTTGTATTTGATGTAGCTGCTGAATTGGTCTTTTATTTGCTACAAAGGCAAACCTGAGTTCAGTGCCTAAATGCAAAGAGGTTGGTCATTTCCAAATTTTTTCAGCCTTCAGTTTCTCTCTGAGCCTGTAACTTGAAGCAGGAAGTTGCTTACATATTGTAGGGGTTGTGGAATAGAAAAAGGATCTTTTCAAATCCATTGTTTTTTCTGGGTTTATCGCTGTGGTCCTGGGCTTTTGAAGTAACAAAGACAAATTGCAGCAGTGGAATGAGGCTGACGCCTGTTTTTCATGTGTGTGATTTGCTTTTTTTCTTGTATTTAGGTGGTCAGTGAAATGAGAAGAAAAGGGCAAATTGTTAGAACAAAGAATTTGCCTGTAAACACAGTAATCCTTCCTCTGGTTGTCAGCAAATAGGATAGATAATTTGAGACAGGTGTTGTGCTAGAAGAAATCTTAAGTTGTCAAATCCAACCTGCATACCACAGATCCTGGTTATTTCTGGACAGAGCCTAACGAATATGTACTGATACAAAAGGGATTAAAGCATTTATTTCCTGAATTTGTCCTGTTGGCATCATTTCTTAGGGACACTATTTCACACTGACATACTTTCCTATTTTCAAATGAAACATGAGCAGACTGATGCTCTTTATCTCAGTTCTTGGGGGTTTAAATACTTACAATTCTTACGTGAGCTGCTGAAAGTCATAGTCACTTTTCAGGAATTTCTGACCTTACAATCCATTTTCCTGTGGTGGATTCATCTTAAAAAGAGTGCTGTACGTGACTTTGGGGGGATAATTTTTCACTTATATGATGCTGTACGATGAGCTCTTACATTTTTAGGACTACTTTATCTTGACTGATAAGGCATGGCATCAAGTAGTGTGATCATTGTATAAAAGTTGGAGACAGCAGCCAAGGTATTTGTGTATGCTTCTGCCTTGATAAATACCCTAAAGTTGGAAAAAAAAAAAAAATCAGGCTTCCAAATCTTTATATGCTTTTGCTGCTTCTTTTAATGTTTAACTCTAGGAAAGGTGTCAGGCAAACAGGTAAGACTGAATCCTTCCTTCTCTTTGATTTACACCACAAGTTTTGTGGGTAGAGTTGCACTTGCTGCATAAGCATCTGAAATCTTGTAATTTTTTGGGATAGGCTACTATTTGCGTTGTAGAGGGTATTGCTTTATTTGGTTGCATAGTTAAATGCTGGGGAAAATCTTGGTTTCCATGGGACTTTTGGGCTTTTCTTAAAAGAATGAGTTCATTTAGGTCTTCTTAAAATTCTGCTTCTCATTGGCCTGGACCCTTTTTATTTCAGCAATTTTGCCAGCTCTGTTGATGCCATTAGCCACATCCTCAGGCTTCTGGAGGCAATGGTCTTAAGAGGGGGAGTTCATTTGAAACTTGTTCGCTGATGTCTGGGTTTGGGCATGGGTTAGGTGTTCACATCTCAGCTTGAAATGTCCCCTGCAAACATGGTGGAAGAAGTGCAGGAAGCAGAGAAGCCTTGGCAAAGCTTGGAGGAAGCGCCACATTAGGGAAGAAGTTGGCAGAGGCACTGAAGTGTCTGAGAGCAGATGGAGTGTTGTCATCAGCTGCAAAATCAATGTAAATACTTCCAGAAAATTACTCTTCCTCTGCTCTTGCCAAACAGAAGGAACAGGAGCCATAAAAACTATTGGCAAATTGTTTTAGCTGCCAGTGAGCACCCCTGCAGTTGGAATTCTCCCTTGCAGCACTGGGCAGGCACTGCTGCAGAAGCATTGCATTAGGGGTGATGAAATAGACTTTTTTTTTTTTCATTTGTTCTTGCCCAAAGATTTACACTTGGAAAATCCCACAGTTCTGTCGCTGTGCGATTCTGTTGGGTCATATCAACAATAAAAATGAGAATTTCGTCACTAAGTGTGTTGTATGGCACAACTTTCCTGTTCTGGGTGGTTCAGCATGGTGAAGCAGCTATTTCATGTGTATTAATATCACGTAACTGGGAACCCATCTGTCCTCCCAGATGCACCGTTTTGGGATACTGTCGTGTTTATCAATGTGTCTGGCTGGCTGCTGCTGAGTTGATGGCTCTGGTGCCTGGTTTAGAAGGGGCTTTTCTACATGAAAATGGGGAGCCACAAGGCAGGGTGAGTTACAGGATCACAAATGTGTGTGGCATTTGTGCCTCTCTTGACCCCTTGTTACCCAGGAAAATGAATTTTGGAGTAGAGCATGGAAGATGGAGAGCGCTGGGTTTTAAATTCTGAAATCCCTGTTTGTACTGATCCAAATTCCATTTCCATGGAAACTGGAAGTTTAGTACTCTCGCTTGTCAACTTCAGCTTCTGACTGGCTTTGGGGAGACTAAAATTGTTCACTTACACTAAACCTTCCAGAACTGAGTGTCATGTCAGGATATTAGCACCATGTATTTTGTGGAGACTGAGAAATTATAATTGCTTCATGCATTTGTTTTCTGAGAGATGCTTCACTTCAGCTGCTTACAGATCAGAAATGGAATGTTCAGAGCCTGTGCCATGTTATCTAATAGTGGAATTGTCATGTGCGTAATGTCTAAGATCATAGTTTCTGGTGAGGATGGTTTTGTCACTGCTGGTATGGTTTTGCAGGTGCTGAAGCAAGCCAAATTTATTTAATTAGCTGACTCCAGTGGTGCAGGTATTCTCCTTTGCTATGCACACATCATCTGCAGCAACAACTTTGCCCCTGAAGACATCGTAAATGCACACTTTTAAGCGACCCTGAGGCCCATCATGAAGATTCTCCAAATTCTGGTGCTGCCCTTGCCAGCAAAACAGAGCTGCCAGACCAGATCTGCCTGGAGTTTGTGCTGGCAGAAGGGCTGTGCCAGGCCTGGGAGAGAAGCAGCAGAAGGCTGAACTTTCCGGGAGAAGCCCTGAAGGAGCTGATGGCTCTTCGTGCCTCTGAGTGGAACAGAACTGGTGAGATTGTGGAGACTCTAAAGAATATACACTATGATGTGGAGCTGAGAGCAGGAAGCTGTAGTCCTTTGGTCAGTCACTAAGTGTGGGAAGGTAACTTTTCTGCTCTTGAAGCTTGGCTGGTGAAGTGAAACTCTTGCCAATGATTTAGACGTACTTTCATCAGTGTTCGACTTAGAGCTGCTTTGGGAGCATTATAATCACTGCAACTGCTGTTTGAAAGAAGTGTTCTTTATGGATTGGCATTTCTGTGTTTCTCTAACTTAATGCCGCAGTAACAGTACATTGAGTGTGAGGGGAAGCAGACTTGTAACCTGACATTTTTTCACGTTTTACTTGGTGTAGAACAGTAGTGTAAAAGTAGTGTAGTTGTACCTTTGTGGGCTATTAACTATGTATGTTTGGGTGCCAGTCCTGCATGTAGCTTCACCAGAAGCACTGATGCCAGTTCAGCTTTCAACAGGTGCATTAAACTTCAAATTCTCGTCTCTGGGTCTTAAAATATTCAGCTGTCAGTCAGGGCAGGTGACCTTCTTCACGGGAGAAGGCGACCTTATTCATGGAATGCAGCATAGGTGCTGTATTCCGTGAGCACAGCTGGCTGTCCTGGATGTGTTTGAACAGAAACTTTGAAGGAGAGAGCTTCTCTCACTTCTTTTGTGCAGTAATAAGGCATTTGAAAGAAGGTAATCTCTTTTTGGTAGGTAAATAGGACTACTCTTAAAACAAAATCTAAAAAAACCCCTAAGCTTTCAGCTTTGTACATAAGTTACAGCAAGGTGCTATTTTGATTTTGAAAAATGAGTAAGGTGGTTCTGAAGCAGTGTCTGAGATCTTGGAAGAGATGCCTTCCAAACACTTAAGGAAACAATTGTTTACAATTAAGAACTTAGATGAACTTAATTTTGTGTGTTTTAAGGTTTCTTTTATCTGGCAGAAGTATCAGTTTGATCATTAGTGTATTTTTTCCTCTAAAGATCATGAGGTCAGAAAGATAAGTAGTATCAGGAGTGAAAAGAGAGGATCATTTGATTTGCACATACTCTTCTGTCATGAGCTGGGATTTGCTGGAGATCCATCTTCTTGCCTGTATTTCTTTATTTCCAGGTGCTTTTTTAGGTGCAGGATGGCAGACTTGTTTAAGGGGAGGAACGTGCAGCATCACTGCTCTGATGGCCTTGTCTGTCTTCAGGTAGAAGGTTCCAGGTTCATTCTCAAATATGGCCAACTCTTCCCAGCTGTGATGGCTGGAATTTGATTGGAATTTGCCAGCGTAAACTAGGAGCTGAGAGAGACTTGAATTTTTCTTACAGAAAATAGCAGAGATACAGAGTTATGAGAGAAACAGACAGAAATTAGCATAATTAAATGACTCTTATGCTATCTGTAAAGCCAAGAAATCTTATTTGTTTGTATTAAGAAATTTGCCTTATGTTTGAAAGGTGTTGCCATAATGACAATTTCGCAATGGCTTCTGTTCTCTGTTCCAGCAATCACTAAGTCTAAAAGCTAAATACAAGTTCTGAAAAGGTACATGTGCAAGATAGTAAACCTTGACTGAAGGAGAACATTCTCAAACTACCTGCACATAAATGCAGGAACATCTAGTAATCCAAAGGAGCTTCTGATCTTTGAAATGTTACTTGAAGAGGTGCTTTAACATGCAGAAGTCCTTTTGTTGTGCTGGTGTTTCTGATCTTGTACATTAATTTAATGGAGGAATATGAAAACCTGAATGAAACTTCAGCACAGCTTATCTTCCTGTGTCATGGATTTAAAGGATCAACACAGGACATCCATGTGTCCAGCTGGGCAATTATTCAGCTGCTTGTTTCATGCCTGGTGCTCAGATCTCCTATAATTACTTGATTTCTCACCACTTACATAGGTCACAGATATAAAGAAAAAAAATTTAAAATCAATAATAATGCAAAAGATGAGAAACACATGAAAACCTTGTGTGATGGAAGTGTGTCATTACTGGCTAGCTCAAAATCCTGTGAGATTTCATTCTGTTCACAAGTGGGAGTTAGCTTATGTTGTTCTCATTGAAAATGGTTTTCTTTTTGAAAACCATTCTTTTTTTTTCTCATTGAAAATGATCCATGCTGTTTAATGCAGTTAGAGCATAACAGATTGTTTACCAGGAATTTTGTTACCTAGGCTTTCTTCAGTGTGTGTAGAAAGCAAAGATGTACGTAAACAACTTCAGAAATACAGAAAGGCCGAACTCTCGTCCACCTTCATGTAATATGTGTGGATAATAGACAAAAAATAATCACATATAAACAAATAAAATCTGTTTTTTCTGGTACTAGTAGTTAGATGTTGATTGCTGCAAGGAGCTTCTTGTCCCACCCAGAATCTTAGAGCTGAGATTCTCATTCACGTCATTCTTGGATGCAGTATACTCACCAGTAGTCACTCTCTTTCCATTATACTCCTTATTTTTAGAAGGCTCAAGTAGTTATGTTGTAATTGAATTACTGTGAAGAGTGTTCTGATCCATTATCTAGCACACATTCAGTCCTGGTCAAGTGGCTTTTAATGGCATTAAAAAATAACCTCATTAGTACTCAGAATATACGTGTTTTCCCCAGAATCATTGTGTAAGGATGGAAAAAACCAGCAGCATGTCACAGCCTCGTGTTGTAACACAGCTGAGTGAAAAGGGAAGCACTCAGGATGCTCTGGGTCACAGACATTTGGCCATTCTATCCATAAAACAAGTATGGGTTTGCCCTTGAGTGTAACTGATTTTACTTTGTGTGAGGGCTTCATGTACTGTGCTGTGAGCAAAAGCAGACAAAACCACCTCTCTCATGCCTCTCAAACCCACGAGGACGTTGGTGGGGGCAGATCTGCAGTTATATTTGCTTCCAGAAGAAGATGGTGACTTCTACCTCTTGACTTGGAGAAGATGAAGAGCTCCCCTTGCTGATGACACCACCACCTTGGGTTAAGAAACTGGTTTTGCCTTGTGACATAGCTCTAAATCTTATTTTTCTGGGGTTTATGTAGACTATAAACCATGCTATAAAAATAGCTTTTGGCCTTTCAACTAATATGCATAAGAAGTCAATTCCGAAGTCCTTAGAATAGTAATTATGGCTGGTTTATGAGCATATGTCTTAAACTGATGGATTTCCCCTGCACCCCTTCATGACAGTGTACACTGTGCGTAGTTCCAGGTTTATTTTAGGCAGTATGTATTTAATTAATGTGGTTGGCTGAACAGAATCAGCCTCTATGCTCCAAATGATAATTCCTTTTGGAGTCTAAACAGCTATTTGAGATATTGTGTCCTACTTTGATTTTAACGTGAAACATTCTTAGAGCTTAACAGTGGTGTCAAGCCGTTGCTTAGTCTGTTGTTTTCCTTCATATGGTGTATAAAAATAGGATTTTCCCTTCTGTAGCTGCATTGTAACTTGCCTTTTGGGATGTTTGGTATATGCTTTCACATGGTGCAGCCATGCTGGTTCTGTACTTGGATATGCATCTGTTGTGGCACTGAACTGGATTGCATGTGAGTTACTTCTTCCTTCTGCAGATGGAGATAAAAGATTTGATCTTCTCCTTCCTACAGCAACAACAGCTAAAATAGTCTGAATGGTGGTGAGCAGGTTTTAGGAAGAAACTGTTCCCTGTGAGGGTGGTGAGGCCCTGGCACGGGGTGCCCAGAGAAGCTGTGGCTGCTCCATCCTTGACAGTGCCCAAGGCCAGGCTGGATGGGGCTTGGAGCAACCTGGGACAGTGGGGTCCCTTCCAACCCAAACCGCTCTAATTCCTTGATGCAGTGTGCCACAGGCACTCCTTTCATGTTTTTTCAGGTTGGTTTTGGGTGAGGCTTTGTGTATCTGTGCATTATTGCTGTGACTTTAGAGCACCACCTGTTCTGCTTTATACTTATGAGGAACTTTCTGAACTCTCCATTCAGTCTAATTTTTGCTTCTTTTTGGATAAAAAAATGCACTAGAGGGGTTTATTTTCCAAATACACAGCTTTTTTTTGATGAATGAACTTCCAGTTCTAAATGGTGCAATGAAAGCAGTTATTTGCATGGGGAAATGATGGTCTGGGTGTGTTTTAGCCTTCAGGTTTCCCTGTGGGGCTTCCATCTACACCTCCGACTTCATCTATGGCAAAGCTGCTTCTGTGGGCAAGGGCTTTGCTAGAATGTAGAGGCTGCAGTGTTGAATATTATGACATTTAAATTACATTTTTGTTTCAGTTACGCAATAATATCCAATGTATGAGGCACTCTTACAGTCAAGTGACAGGAGTCTTGCCTTTACTGCATTAGTCAAGTAATGTAAACCAATTTCACTTAATGTTGGGTTGGAAACAACCTTGAAATGGAATAACTTTCAAGTTGGATTGCTACCAGCTTGCTACACTGGCAGAAATGAAATAATTATTTGTCTGTTAATGGCAAACTGTCAAGAAAATGCTGATTCTGATTTCAATGTGTTTCCAAAACTTATTTATTAAGAATTGCATAACAGCATATTGGGATATTAACATTGCAGCTTTGATGGCTTTGGAGGCTTCACTCTAAAAACTGATTTTTAATTTTTAAAAATTGTGTTTCATAGACTGAAACATAAAGTTTCATTCTTGGAAACATAAACATTTGTGTTACGTGGTGGGGTTTTTTAATTGTGAATATGATAGCTTGGTGAAATGTCTTACCTGTCTGTATGCTCTCTTTTTTTATTATAATGTGTCCTTTTGGAGGTGACTGAACCAATGTTTTTGTCCGATCTTATATCCATCTTTAAAATATTTTGTGTGCAAAGAAATAATTTCATGGTAATGCCAGGTCACTTATAGTAACATCTAGTAACTGTTCTCATATGGGGTATTGTGTCCTATGCAAAGTATGTGCTTTTCTACATCAAATTAACCTCAAGGGCAAGAAGGACAAAAATGACTGGAATAAATAGCAGACAAATATGATTTCTATTTTAAAATAATAAAAAAGTATGTCCTTTCTAAAATGTAACTGAGAAAGATGAACAACAAGAGTGTCTGGTTGTATTAATGTTGGTGGAGTTTGATAATTTTGTTCCTCTGCTACACATCAAATATAGATAACTCTTGTTACTCCTAATCCTCATCACTGTTGGACATGCCTTTAAAAAATTTAGCTCCCTCCTCTGAAGATCTGGGCTAATTAAACTTTCATTCATTATCTGAGACAAAAAAAAGTAATGTTTCACTCTCCTCTTGCCTTCTGCAGAGAAGGTACCATGAGCATTGGTGCATCCAGTGCCTGGGAGCGTGGCGCTCCTGGGCTGTTTTGCTGAACACTTGGATTTCCAAAGCCTCTCTCCATCACTTGCAAAGTTGTTCCAGGTTGTATAATGCTTTTTTTGTCCTGCAGAACTCCTGCTCTGGCCATTAGTGGCTCTCCCATTTTCCTGGCAAATGAATGCCTGAAGAACAGAGTTTCTACCACCAGCACAGTGGAGTGAGATCTTAATCCCTGATCTTAATTCCTGAAGCAGCACGTTCTCCTCGTGCTGTGTCAAATCTTCTTAAGGTTTGGTTCGTGGTGTGGCTGTGTTTGGGATTTCTTTTGTGTGTGTGGGTCAGCTATTAGATTTTTGTGTCAGTTCTAGCAGGCTGTTACTTGTGGTCAGGGAAGGCTGGCTCCTGAAAATGTTGATAGGAGCCTGAGATAAGCAGTGAGTGAGTCACGTTTGATTCCTGTGTAGCACAGCAGTGAAAGTCTTTCGTTGCTTTGTTTCAGGTTGGTTTTTCCCCTTGTTTCTGAATGCCTCCCGTGAATGTTTGAAAAATCTGATGGAATGCTTTGCCAACCACATTGTTGTAGTCCTTTTGGCAGAATTACTAATTTTCCTGTGGTAGTCATGTATATACAGAATTATTTAAAAACTGCTTACCTGGCCTCTCCATCTCTTCTTTTTGTTTGTGCCTTGCAGACCTGGACTAACACAACGAACACAGAGCTACAGTGTTCCTGAAAGAAATTTGGCAAAGGAAAGTAGTACTAACCTAAAACTGCTAGATTTTGAGAGCAAAATAGGTCTTTCTGGTGATGAGTTAGAAGTGCTGATGCCTGGCACTGTTACCCTATTGCTCTGTTTTCTGTAGCACACAGCATCCATGGACCAGGTCAAGATTAGGCCCTCCTAACCAGTTATTTTGTTTATAGAACTCCAGATGTTACCTAATTAGCAGCAGTTTCTGTTGGAAACTCTGATATTGGAAATACAGAGAAGGCTCAACACAGGGAGTTGGTGCTGTGGCAGAGAACCATTCTACAGTATAGAATTATTTAGCTGTAATCGATCAGGTGAAAAATGAATTATTTTTTGAGCTTCTGTCAGCAAAGAGGATTCTCAATCACTGCAGCTGAATTTAATATTGTGTGCAACTGGTGTATTATGTTATAAAGTGTGCTGTAGGTTGATACTTTTTTATGAAGCTGAATACAATTTTCATTGCTATTGATGTCTCTTCCAACTGAAGAGATTGCCTGAACTCAGATGTTGTCCAGTGATTATAAACAGCAATGTCTAGTAAAAATGTTTGAATGGGACTTTTAACTCAAAAAATTAAGATGTTGGTACTGTACTGAGAAGTGGCCCATTTTCTCACCATAAAGTAGGGTTTTCACTTAGTATTTGGCTAATCTTAGAAACTGTGTAAACGTCCTTTAAAGCTTTTGATAGTTTTAATGCATAACTATGCTAAGTCAACTGAGTTGGTGTGTTCTTAACATAATGCTTAAGGATTATTATTAATAACTGAGTGTTCTTGGTGGATTTTTTTCACAAAGCATTGATTTAAAGAGTAAGCTGTGCAGTTTGCACTTGATGCTGCAACAAGAAAGCACACAATAGAAGGAATACAAATGTAGACCTTCTGGTGATATTTGTTTCTGCACAGTGGAATTTTAGGTGCCTATATGGCATTTCCATAAGAAAATATTTGCCTACTTAAGGCCATCATTGAGGCACTTTGAGGTAATTACTGGTTTGTGATGGGTTCTTTGGAGGTGGAATTGTCTTATGTCCTTGTGGGAATTAGCAAAGGGATGAACCAACCAGGCGAATTCGTGGTCTGTGTGTCTTGAATAAATACAGAAAACTTATTGAGGATTTTCTTGTTCAGCTCTCAGCTATCCTGACATGGGATAAGTACTCCCAAGAGCCGAGCTTTTTGTTCAGTGATTTCATCACTTGGTATCTTCTGAACCTTTCATTAAATGGTATGAAACATAAAGGAGAAAAATAGATGTTTTCCTTAAATAATTTTCAGAGAGGTGGTGCTGGCCTATGGGTTTGTGATGGAGTTTGGTCACTATGCAAGTCTTGTGCTCACAGTTTGGTTGTTTCTGTGTCTCAACTGTCTGGTGTTGTGTACCCACCTGCTGTTTGGATGTAGTATCAAGAGAGTATTTTTAAATGAATTGGCATTAGACTTTTTTATAGAAACAAACTCTGCATCCCTTAACCTCAAAGCCTTTCAATGTTGTTAGTCTTTGTCATTTTCAGAGAAGGTTAAAACATTCTATTCAGCCTCTTTGTTATATTTGCAGTTTCAAAAGCTGTTTCATTGATTGTGAGTGTTAGTTTCAGGCAATATTTATACTTTGCTATTGACTGTTTTGTAAGTTTTGTGTGTAGGTGGATTCCATTTGCCCCCAGGGAAGAAGCTGGCCTAACTAAGGCTTTAATTAGCTGTTTCTTGGTTTTCACTGAAATTCTGGAAATCAGAAGTGTGAGAGCTCATCAGAATTGCTGTAATTTGGATTGGATCTGAGTCAGTGTTAACTAAAATAATCTCCAAATCCCAGCACAGCAAGGACAGGAGCTGCTGGAGTCAGCCCAGAGCAGGGACACCAAGGGATCAGAGGGATGGAGCAGCTCTGCTGGGAGGAAAGGCTGAGGGAATTGGGATTGTGCAGCCTGGGGAAGAGAAGGCTTTGGGGTGAGCTCATTGTGGCCTTGCAGTGCCTGAAGGGAGCCACAGGAAAGGTGGAGAGAGACTCTTGACAAGGGCCTGGAGTGACAGGACAAGGGGGAAATGGCTTCACACTGACAGAGAGCAGGTTTAGACTGAATACTGGAAAAAAAATTGTTCCCTGTGAGGGTGGTGAGGCCCTGGCACAGGCTGCCCAGAGAAGCTGTGGCTGCCCCATCCCTGGCAGTGCCCAAGGCCAGGTTGGATGGGGCTCTGACAATCTGGGACAGTGGAAGATGTCCCTGCCCATGGCAGGGGCCTGGGATGAGATGATCTTTAGGGTCCTTTCCATTCCAGGCCATTCAGTGATACTTGAATTAGATGTGTAGTGCCTTGTAACAAAATTTTTGCAGTTTTGCAAGCAACTATGTTTGGGGAGGAGATGAATTTATAAAATTGCGACTTGATGTAATTGAAAGAAGAGCTTTGATAAAAACGTGTGGAAAAAATGGTGAAATCATCAAAATAAGCAGACTTACTGTTGTGTATCAGCAGACCAGGACAGCTTATTTTTTGGCTACTTGGCTTCAGGTCTCCCTTGACTGAGCAGGACTTTGAAAGGTATCAGTACATCTTTACAACATGTTGGTCTCCTGTGTTTGCAGCTCTTTGGGTTTGAACTGCAGAAGTTTGTACCTCCCACATTTTGTTACAGTGCATGGGACCTTTCCAAAGGGAATTTGGGGTGTTTGCTGGCCGCTACTCGAAATCTAGAGAGACAGTTCCACAGAAGTCTGAAAACAGCATAACAGACAAAATTGGCTTCATTGCTGCTTTTCTTTGTCTTGATTCTTTTCCTGGATTTTTTCTGTTAATGGCAGCAGGATCTCAGGTCGGCTTTTGAATTCTGAAGAAATCGTTCCATTTTGTCTGGCTTATGTTGAGCACTTAATTTTAGGTACTGAGTCTGACAGTCCTCTACCAAAACAAAGAAAAAAACAAAAACAAAAAAACCCTGGTTGTTCAACTGTAAGGAAGGGTCTTTGAATAAAAGTGTTGACTTCTACCTTGGTCTGACTCTGGGGTTGATGTGAGGACTTCATTAGTCAGTTAGGAAAATTAAAAAAAGGATTTCCTGCTTTGAAGATCTTGTGGGGAAAAAAAAAAAAGCTTTGGGGATATGAAGATTCTCTCATTCCACTGTTCCAGTGCTTGGAGAGTCTGGTTATCTAGAATTACAGACTGGTTTGGGATGGAAGGAGCTTAAAGATCATCTTAGTCTAAACCCCCTGCCATGGGCAAGGATGCCACTAAGATTTATTACATTTATTTTCATTTTGCTATACCACATATTTTTTAACCAGCCCATTATTTTCTTTGTTATGACAAACCTCCTTTTTGTGGTTTCTTTCCTTTTTTTTATTTGACCTCGCAGACTTGAGAAGTCATCTCTTAAAGTAGCTCTTCCTTGTCTCCAATCCATACCTTGCATCTCACCTCCAAAAATGTACCTTTTTCAGAGAATTCAAGAACTGACTGATAGGGGTCATGTTTGTGTAAGAAAATTTGGTTTTAATGTTTACATTAAAATTAATTATTTACATTTAGCAGCCCCATTGGTTTGAGATGTAAGCAGGTGGATTTAACAGTGATAGCACTAGCCTGTGCCATAAGCTGAATGGTAGAACTGGATAGTAAAGTGCTGCTTTCTTCTTGATTATTAGTGACCTTTTAAGTGTTGAGTTGTGTTGCCAGTGACAAAAATTATGTAGATGAAGCAAGAACTTGTTATGTACCTTTATATTATCAAGTAAATAAATAAATAAATTTCAAAGTCTTTAATGGCATAAAGTGCATTTCCTGGTAGCTGACGATGAGTTGGCCCTTGTATCTCCCAGGTGCTAGTTAACTACCAGTAAGTGTCCAACTAGAGAGTGTAATTAGTTCTGAAACTGCTGTGCCTTGATCACTTTCTGCAGGGTTTCTCCTAAGTTAGTCTCAAGAGAGACAAATGCTGTGGCTCTCCTTCCTGCTGTTTGGGAAAGAGGCAGTGGATTGCAATAGAGAAATTAACTTCTCTCTCTCACATTTGCCTTACACCTGTGTGAGGTCCAAGTGTACTTGGAATTTGTTGCACAGAGGGTTGATTAAATTTCCCTGGACAGAGTGCAGTAAATCCAGCAAAAATGAGCTCTGTGTTTGTCTTCCATTGACTCACGGGTAATTGCAAGGAAAGAAAAAGGGAAGTTTGGCATCTCTTGACTACATAATGAAGTGAGAGATTAAAGCTCCACATGAAAAGAAATCTGTGATTATATAATAGCAGTAACTGCTCTAAGATGTTTATTTCTTTGGTTAGTAACTAAGAAGTGGTGTGTTATAATCCCGATAATATTTCCTCACACACTTTGGGAGGGGAACACGATGGCACAGACAAGGACATTGGATGAAGGACTGGTGGAGGGTACTCATCTTCCCCAAGGGCAAATGCTTGTGGAGGAAGCTGGAAATCTGCAAGCTTTCAGGCCTGGCTTTGCTCTCTGGAGATGCCATCTGTGACCGTTTTTTACAGCCATGAAACACGTAACAGCTGCACACTTCAGTATTTTACCTCTTATTAGCCAGTGTGTGCTTTCAGTTAAAGACATTTGAAGTTCATTAGATGGAAGCTATTTGCAGACAGAAGTTACCTGGAAAAAATTATTGCTTAACAAACTTACTGTATTATTCTTATACTGAAATTGAGCTACTTTGAGGGTGTTTCAACATAAACAAGAAAACCACGTTGTTGTCCACTTTTCTGTATTTCACATACATAATGGAATTTTTTCAAGACATCATCTCAAATAAAGATTTCTTTATGTATTGATGATAGTTTTAAGTCTCTTTGGCCCTTGAGCACTTTAACTTGCCTTATGTACAAAGGCAAAACCAATAGGTGGGCTTTTGATGACTCTCATGAGTGAGAGTGGTTTGTCTTGGTGATTTCCTTTTCTTGTGCATGGGCACTGGCATGGCCAGGGAGGAATTCAGTGGCTCTCTCAGCAGTGTAGTTTCATAGGCTCGTGCATATTGCTGGACTCTTTGTGAGCTTCTGGCTCTTACAAAGGTGGATTTGATTCCTGACCCAGTTCACTCAGAAATGAGTGCCACGTGGGCCAGGCAGAAATGGAGCAGGCAGGGAGAGTGGTACAGTTCAGAATTCTGCTTTCAAGTGGAGCTGTGTGCTTTGGCAACAGGGAAAAGATGTGGAATCAGATGGAAGGTTGCAGCACTGCACTGCCTGCAAGGTGGCAGTCACAAAAGAGAGCACTGCAGGCCTTTGGAACAGGGGATGGATTTCTCTGTCGCCTGCCAGGTTTTACTGCTGCTGAGAGCACTGTCTTACATGCTTTGCTTTGTCCTGTGCAATTCTAAGAAGTCTGGAATCGTGAGTATTAGCAGTGGCTTATGACTCCTTGCCAAGAAAAGGGTAATTGAAGTTAACCTTTAAACCCTCTGGAAAATCACTGATTTGGGTGAGAGGTGTCTTGTATTGCAAGGGTTATTTGGAAATACAGAGTGATGTTGAATGTTCTGCTGATGTTACAGATGAAACTGACTTGACACTGGATATTTTTGCTGGCTTGGGTCAATCCTAAACTGAACCAACTTGAATTTACAAGCAGTGACTGTTTAATCCTGATATCTTAATTATTTTATGCTCCTGATATGGGCTCTGCAAACTAGCCTACCTCGGTACTCATACAAAACCAGGCTAAGTCATCACACAAAGGGATGCTGTGACAACAACCCAGAGAAGCAGAAAAGAAGGGCTTTTACTTGCAAAGACAGCAGAAGTCCTTCATTAATTTCTAAAACAGAACAGCCTCTCACGAATTGCCTATAAATTGATATGATGTGGAAATGGAAATTGTCTGGCAGTGCCTAGAAAGTGGAGCATTATTTACTCAAGAACTGTAGTATCGACTGTGAGCGAGCTGGAGGGGCTGTTGGGTTCTGGCTGTACTGCAGATACAGGCTGTGTGGTGAGCCACTGCTTTGCCACAAACAGTGAAGTCATTCTGCTGGCAGGGACACCTGCTCAGTGGTAAAGGAGTCATAAAATCTTGGAATAGCTTGGGTCAGAAGGGACTTTAAAGCTCATCCTGTTCCAACCCACCTGCCATGGCCAGAGACACCTTCCACTATGCCAGGCTCCTCAGAGCCCCATCCAGCCTGGCCTTGGACACTTCTGGGGATGGGGCAGCCACAGCTTCTCTGGAAAAGGAGATTTGGGTTCATTTTTCATCAGTTCTATGTGATTTTAACTACTCAAATGGAAATAAACTTGAATCTTATTCCATTATTTTTTTTTCAGTTACTATCAAACAGACTTATTCTTAAGGGAAGAACTGAAAGCAAATGCCACTTCTCTTTTTATGTGCTACCCTTTCTATGTTGCCTAAATACCTGGATGACTTGCCCAACTGTACTTTTTCAGAGATATGCGTGCTTAGTAACATACATGTTTTAACTTGAATTATTCCTTTAAAATGCCTTCCTGGAGTTCTAACCACTAGGATTAATAACAAGAGCTAACCTCCAACCCAGACAGGTCAGTGGGTATGTGAATACCCAGGCCTAACCCTGATTTCTGCTACATGCTGCTTGTCTGTATTATTCAGTCTCTTGCTCTTTTTCTTTAAATATGCTTTCTCATACATGCCTTTCTGAGAACCAGTGCAAAGTACTTAGTCATAGGTAGGTATGGCAAGAGTTTGCTGTGTTTGGACAGTTAGTAGTCAAGTGTGAATTGTGCGGGTAAGGCAGGAATGTAAAGTGAGGGAGTTGCTCCCTTTAAATCAAAGGGCAGACTTGGGTTGACTGTGAGTGAAAAAGAAGTTTTCAACAACAAAGCTAATTCTTGCCATGACTTTCTCTGTTGTTCTGTTGGATAATTACCTTGTGAAGTGATCCTGACTTTGTGGAACTGCAGCAGTGTGGCCAGAGCAGTGTTTTGGGAGGGAATCCTCTGGTAAGCAGCGTGTTGGAACCATGGTGCTTCCAGGGCTGCTGAAGGAAGCAGAGGAAAACATTCCTCCTGACAGTGAGTGTGACACCTCAATGCCTTCTGTGTTGAAAAAAAGCGAAGTCTTCTTGCTGACAAGAAGAGAAACTCCTGGTTTCTGTGCAATTCCCCCCCAGTGTTTTCCAGGCGCAGACACGGGGGTGAGGGAATAGAGTAGGATGTGCAGGTGAGTCTATGGGTGAGCTGTGATTGTTCTCTCTGTATCAGCAGCCCCTTTTCATCCTGGACTAATGGTTCCATGGGCTTTAATCATAGGGCTTGCAAAATAAAGTGTTTGTTTGGAGGAAGAGAAAGCGATGTGCTCTACCTGTGGGTATTCTGCTCTGATGTCCTCTGGGCTTACATGCCAGGGCTCTCTTGACTGTGTTGTTTAAACAAAAAGAAAAGAAATCACTTCAAGTGTTTTTTTTTTTTTTTTTTTTCTCAACAACTGGAACTCTAAAGGCTAAGAAATGTATTAAATTAATTCAAGCCTCTTGTTCCTGGAAAGCAAATGCCCTTCAGGTACTTGCAAGGAGACAAATGACAGGCAGAACTCTGGAGATCTCAGTCAAGACTTCTTTTACATTAAGCTGCTTTATAATTTTAATTTCCCTCTTCTTGGTTTGTGTGTCAACATGTTTTTTTGTAGCCCTTGCTTTTCAACACCACAGTAGAACTTAAAGAAGCAGGATACAGTGTTTTGAGTAAAGAAGTAGTTTAGGGCTGAATTTGAAGATGAGCAGTTTTTTTCTCTTCCTGAGAAGAACTAAATAGAAGTAACAAAGAAGCACCTTCTTTTCTGGGATGTATATGGTGTTGTTCCTGTTAACACAGGGTATGGGACTCAATGGTGCAGTGAAGTCTGGGCTGGACAGGTCCTCTCACATTCTATTTGAGGTGTTGGGTTGCTCAGGGAAGAGAGGCAGTAAATTTTTTGGATCTTGCTATGACTGGTCACCTTCAAGAGTCAAGTGAGGACATGACCAAGTGGCTGCAGTCAGTGAAGACATGAACAGCTCGATGCTCTTTATGTTCTCCTAATAATGTGTCTTGCTTCCAGTCTGGATCAGTTTTGTCCCCGTAGGTAAGAGCAGTAGCCAAAGCAGGGTGATACAGATCCTGTTAATTTGGGAGCATGTGCTGTTTATCAATAGGGTCAGAAAGGGCAGAAGAGTGAGCTGGCAGGAGGAAGAACTGCCTTCTCCTCCCCACTGGTGTGCCCCCAAAATTTTCTTGTCAGCATTTCCTCTATTCTGTTTTCACATCTGATGAGAAGACTGTCTTGCACCTGCAGAGCTTCATACCACAGGCTTGTAAATGAGACTCCAAGCCAGGATGCTGCCTGCACTGACTGACTTGTGACAGACAAGCCCTCCTTTTGCTGGAAGCCAAACACCAATTCCAGGTTTATTTTTACATAGGTTATTATATAGCTGCTGAAGGATGACTTCTGATTACCAGTGATGAGAAGATAATTGGGACCATCTGCCCCAGATGTGGTAAAAGGCCTCCCTAGCTGGCAGCACCTGATCCTTCTCACCACCCTGTCCAAAACAAACATACCTTTCATCACTACCTCAAGGCATCCACAAATCTGTCTGTACTTTGGATATGATGATGTATCTTCCTAGACTGTGGCCTTGAGGCTAACAATTCATAGTGTTGTGGGTTCCAGGTGATATCTGCAGTCTTTCAGAGTTGTCATTGCCTTGATTGGAACAGAAGCTAACTTCTTCTATCTCCCATTACCCACAAGAACTGACCGAAATGTTCTGGCCTTGTTAACATTACAGATGTGTCTCCTTGGAGACAATGACTCGAACTTTCTAAGCTACTCTTTCTGTATTTTTTTTCTTCTTTGTGACTAATTGTTATTTTATTCAACAAAAACAGAAAGGGATGTAATTTCAAAGATTTCCTGCTTTTAATCAAGAATGCTGCTTTCCTGTATTGAAAAAAACCCAAAAAAAACCAAACTCCCTCCCCACCCAGAAAAACTCACTCCAAGTTTTAAAAAGTGAACGTCACACCTTTTTTAATGTTCATTCTCTGTAATGTCTTTGTCAGTGTTGTAAGCGGCTTTGTGTTTCCTGAACTTCATTTAAACATAGAATTGTTTTTGTTCACGTGAACTGAGGAACAGTTTTGATCATCCAGTAAGTTGTAGACCACCTCTGAAGAAAATAAAACATGATTTTAGGTAAAAAGATTTGTTACCATGCCAATCTTGTTTTCCTTCCATGTGAGTGAAGGGTCATAGTTGCTTTAGAAGTGTGTGACTGAAAGAGACCACCTGAGTTGAAAAGTAATTTCTTGTTCTTCCCAATCCTCCTGCACTGCAGACTATTGACTAATAAAAGTTCAGTCAAAGAAGTTTTGGGAAAAGCCTCCATGGGACCAGATCATCAAAACAGGCAGTTTGTATTTCCAGCAGTCCCTGAAGTATGTGTTTAGTTTGGTGAAAGAATGAGCCTGGTTAGGTTTGGGTTTATAGTGTTCTTCTCCCATCTTTCAGTGTGGGAGATCTTCCCACCTACAAGAGGTAGAAATCTTGCTGCTCTCTCTGTTTCCTCCCTCCCACTGAGTTCTCTACATGTGTAATGTGTATTTCCTCCTGATCTGAGATGCACATTGTCACCAGCACAGTTTTACCAGTGTGGAGGTGCCAAAACACATGGATTGTGTAGCAGTTCATCTTGGTTCACCTTAATAAGAAACCTGACCTCTGGAGAAGCCCTTTTTTCTGGCATCTCTTAAAAGAAGCTCTTCCTTTGAGCTACTCGTGGCATTTGCATGTTTGCATCTCCTCAGAGCCTTGTGGGAATAGACTTTTAATGCCTCTCTTATTTTACCTACTTCTGTTAATTATGTTTTCTTTGTAACTTTTGGTTTTTTGAGAGTATGCCAGCGAACCTAGGCAGCAATTTATGCTGTATCCCTGCTAAGATTCAGTTAGGCTGGCCTCTTTTCTTGTTGGTTTGACCGACTTCTCTCTATTCTATGTCTCTTTGCATTTTATGGGAGGATCTCCTTCTACAAGTAAGAACTGGGACTGGGGCTGCAGTGTGAGAACAAAGACCACTTTAGTATTTTCCTTGGGACTTTCATAAAATAAAATACATAAAACATCTCCATTAAAATGTCTGAATTGATGAAGGGAAGAGGGGGGAAAAAAGCCTTTTCCTCCAGCAGTGGCTTGATTAATGGATTTATTGTTTGTACAGATTTTGTCAGGAAGCCATATGGCTTGAGGAACACAAAGAGGAAGTGGCTGATGTTGGGAATCAGATTTAATAGGGGTCCCTAAGGACAGAATGTGGCTCTTATCCTTACTCCTTCCCACTCAGTTTGCAGAGTGGTCTGAGAAGAGCTTTAGGGTTTCAGCAGAGCCGCAGATAATGCGGCTCTGTTGGAGTGGAAGTGTTGGTCCCTGCTGCTGGATCAGCATCACGGCCATTCCGTTCTCAGGTTCAGAACCCACTATTCTTTGGCTTTTGTATAAAGTGTCCTGGGGTAATTAACAGACAGCAGTAATTGAAATGTTTACTATTTGCGTATTGGCAGTTGATCAGTTTGCAGTAGGTGAAGACAACTTTTAACATCTCAGAGCTGAGTTTTCATAGTTTAGGGTGAGATGATTATTTCTCTCTTCTCTATCTCCCCCTCCCCTAGTAAAATTCAAGCATCTGTGCCTCTGGATTAACTAATTCACCATCTGTATCCCAAAACCAGATTTATTTTCCTAATCTAACATGTGTAAGTGGGAATTGGTAAGTAACTGGGACTCAAGCACTGGTGATTTAACCTGATGTGGTGAGTTAGATGAATGTTCTGCATTTTCTATGACTGTTTGACCCTACTTAGGACTACTTACTACCTGAGTAGAGAACTTAAAGCAATGTTCTCTAATGGAACTGCAATCAAATACATTAAGGAGATTTAACAAGTATATCTTCCTTCTGTTAAATTACAGCTTCTCAGTTGAGAGACATAAACTCACAAAAATTGTTCTGATCATTTCAGAGCTAGAGTAAAAGGCTTATGTGAGCCATTAGTAAATGTTAGTGGGTCTGTAGGGTGGAAAGCAAAAAACATCACAAAAACATATTCTGGCAACTCAGGAATTTAATTAATAATGGTTTGTGAGTGAAAGCTGCATGTTCAGTCAGTCATGGTGAAAATGATTTGAAAAGCCTGAGACTTTTGGAGCTCCTGAATGTCCTCTTGTGGAGTTCCAGGCTATAATGAGAGAAGCAATTACTCCTATAGGGCTTTGATGCATCATATGCATGGTCCAGTGTTTTACAGACCTCCCTTCTTTCCAGATCTTTAAGAGGTTTTAGTTGTTTTCTGAACTCTTATGATGTCCTTGTGCTGGACTTGATACTTATTACATCTTTCCATCAGAAAGATAATAGGAGACAAACATTTTGTCTGGATAAAGTTCAGTGTCTGACAACAGTGAGGAGATGCTGAAATACCAGTGGAAAGTTTTTCTGATTTAGAGCGGTTTTTCCATGCTGCGCTCTATAAAGTTTGTATTTAGAGTTGCACATAATAGATATGTTCCTTTAAAATATCATTCAGAAAATCTTTGGTCGTGAAGGCTTAAAAATAACCACATCTCACACGTTCTCCTTGGCTGTGCCATAATATTAGGCAATGTCTGTCACAATGATGCTGTTAAACATTGTTGTAGTAAGCATCCCTTCCAAGCTGATTATTAGTCTTAATCAGCAGCTTGAGATTTGTTACCTTTTGCCCAGTTTGTTTGGCTGTTTGTGCATGCATTGCTCGTGATTCACTGCCACGAGAGAGTCAGGGTGTGCAGCTCCAGAGCACTTGGAGGGTTATACATCTGGAAATGCTCCAGTCTGAGGATTATTTTCCTTAAAAAGAAATTGGGAAAGAAGATTATTTCACAATCTCTTATATTTACAGTCTACCAGTGGTAGATGCTTGTGACTACCCAGTACAGTGCTCAGGTTTTTGAGATTTTTTTTGGTTTTTGTTTTTTTCCCTAATGTTCTGGAAAGCTGTTGAAATATTGTTTACCATACTTAGTTATTTATAGCAGGAACATGTCACAGTAGGTATAAGAAGCAGCAAATTAAGAGCAGTATTCCACGTTTCTTTTGAACTAACTTTTCAAAAATAAAATACTGCTTGTGTGTAGCAGGCTGTTGTAGATCTATATATGCCAGGTGATCGCTGTGTTTCTCCAAAACATTAAAGGAAGGAGGGGAAATAGAACTTCATCCTCAAGAAGGTTGTTTCGCTAATGTATAACAATATTTCTCTTCTTTTCCTTCTAGGAACTGCCCTCATCAGCAGAGTGAACACTGATGCCTGGAGTAGCAGATTGTGCATAAGGAGACATCTTTCTTTTCTGCAGGTAAGAATTCAGCACCAAAACCCTTCAAGAAAGTTTCCCTGCTCCCTTCTGAAAGTACTTGCACATAAAGCATTCCAGAAACTCTAAAACTTTAAAAAAATCACAGAATGGCCTGGGTTGGAAGGGATCGTCTCCTTCTGCCCCTCTGCCATGAGCAGGGACAGCTTCCACTAGACCAGGTTGCTCAGAGCCCCGTCCACCCTGGCCCTGAACACTTCCCAGGATGGGGAAACTTCAGAAGTTCATCAGTCCCCCTTTCTTCCTGAGGTGAGAAATCTGAGGACGATCTCAGTTCCCCTGCTCTGTGCAGCATTGCCCAGAATATAACTGTTTAGAGAAACACCTGCCCTGGCTTTGCTGAATATCTCTCTCCTGTGATGGTATGATCTCTGTGGATATGCACCTTCCTGCTGTGCAAGAGGGAGGCCCACAGCTAAGCTGTCACAGGGGAGTGTGGAACGAGAGGAGGCTTTTGTCCTTGGCTCCTCTGCTTGTCAGATGATCCTGGGTAGCAGATCTTCACTTGAGAAACAATTTCTTTACTGAAAGGCTTGTCAA
Source organism: Phainopepla nitens (assembly GCA_013400175.1). Lineage (NCBI taxonomy): Eukaryota > Metazoa > Chordata > Aves > Passeriformes > Bombycillidae > Phainopepla > Phainopepla nitens. Next base: position 330,392 of record VXBQ01015612.1, read on the forward strand.
GCATTGGAATGGGCTGCCTAGGGAGAGGGAGTCACCATCCTTGGAGGTGTTCAAGAAACAGCTGGTGCTTCTTCTTTGGTTTGTGTGACAAAGTAGTCTTTGGTCAAAGGTTGGACTCTGTGATACTGGAGATCTTTTCCAACCTTAATGATCCTGTGGTTCACTGTAAGGAGTTGTCCCCAGTTTGACCACTCAGACATTGCCAAAAATAAAAAAAAAAATGTTAGGAAAGGTAAACAGTAGTAGGTAATGTTCTTCCTGACAACATGATGAATCCTCAATACAGGAAAAATATCAGAACTTAGACTAAAATATATACTTTCAGATTATGCATTGGTTTATTTTTCATATTGGTTTGATTTTTTTTGTGTCCCCTGTTTTATAAAGTAGATGAGGCTGGTGAGAAACTGAGAATGCAGCTTCTCTGGCTTGTCACTATTTACAGGCCTCGTTTAAAGCTGGTTTGCCTTTTGTGCACACATCAGCTTCAGTGATAGACTTCCATAGCAGCCACACCACCTTTTTCATTTCTGTGTGTATACTGCCATTTCACCACTCCTTCTATTGCAAATGCAGTACTTATAGCTGTATTCTGTTGATAACTGAAGCAGCTGAGGGACCAACAGAGCTAAATAAATTAAAATGCCTTGTTCATTTGCTACAATGACAGCTTGTCTCATGCTCTGTGTATCAGAGGTACAGATAAGGATAAAGGTACAACAGTTTTATCTTACCACAGGAGAAGCTGAAGCAAAGCAGCATTGCATGGATACTTTGATTATCATTAATACAGAGTAGAACTAGAAGAAATATCAATGCACATATAGAAAATGCACTCTGTATGGTGAAGAGGAGCTTTGCTGAAGGGTGGTACATGTGTGTGGATGCATCTCTCCATATCTGCAGCCCCCGAAATGCTGTGTTGACTCGAGTCTGGCTTCAGACTTGTCTTAAGTTGCCTCATATTTGAGAAATGTTTTGGGTTATTCATTAAAGTACTTTCAGCCCCACATTCTAGGCACCTTACGTGTCTCTTTAATGCACATCAGTGGATTGTTTCTAAAGCAAACATTTCCAGAGCATTAATTGCTGCCTTCAGCCAACAACATCATCTTGCTAAAGGGGTGTGATGGTTTGTGTGGGGGGCCAGTAGCAGCCGTGGGGATGGTCCTGCTGGCTAAACCAGCACACAGAATTCAGACAGGAACTGGTCTCTTATTTTTCCCAGGTGACACTCAGCCAGAGCACATACATACATATGTATGTTAACCTTGAGCTCCAGGAAGCTAGGAATGTAGTGGTGTTGAGCCAGGTTTTCTTCTGCCAAGTTAAAATATTTAAGAATTTGTTGTTGACTCTGTTTTGAATAAGTTCCTTTCAGTGGAGCGAGTTTGTGGCTGGCTGCCAGGTGACTGCAGTGTCACTCCTTTATTTGTCACTTTGAAACAAGTCATGTGAGTTACTGTCTCTGAATAATTTTATTTTATGAGAGCAGAAGGTATTTGCCTGCTGGAAATACATCAGGATTGTGCCTGCCCATCCTCATAAGGGGAGAGTTACTTATTTACCTTCGCTTAAGGTAAAAAAACCAGTTTGGTTTTTGCCTTAAGCATCACTAATGTAAGTTGTTGTTGTTACGTGACTTTATTTTGCTGTCTGTTTTGGTGCACGGTCAGCTTGTAGTATGTGTTTGATTAAAACTTTTCTCCAGCTGAAATCATGCAGTAATAATAGGTTTTTGTACTTTTAAGAAAAAAAAAATCAATCCACTTTTATTCAGTGTTAATCAATAAATAAAACAATGAAGAAAAGGAACAGAACTTATTCACTCTGGCAGCAGAAGTGGACATCAAATCAGAGAAGTAACTTTGGGAAATACTTTTCTTTCAATATTTAAACTTTAAATATGAAAAGCGGACAAAAATAGACATAACTTTTTCTTTGAAGTGCAGAATACGTCTGACAATGCTTTAACTTGAATTAACTCACACAGTCTTAAACACAGTTGACAAAAATGTTTTGAGACCTGCTTCAGAAACTTTCACTCACAGAATGCTACTTCATGTTTTTCTGCATAGTGATATTGCATTTTCTGGGATGTTTGGTAAGCAACAAAACCAGACTTTGTTGGTTTGTGAGCACTGAGACTTAATTTGTATCCTCCAGCTGTTTTGTGGCCTCTGTGTGTCATGATTTAGATCAGATCTTTGACCTATCTGAGCTGGGCAGATGCTTCTGCTGACTGGGCTAAAAAACCTGTGTGCTCCCTTCCAGAACCATGGAAGTAGAGTGCAATTCCTTTTTCATCTGAGTGCCCCAGGTCATGAATCAGAAAATACTCCATTCATTGAGCTCATGATTTTCTGCCCTTCACCTTTGATTGGTATCCACTGAGAGGCATTAATAGGAAGGCATTAATGGCTGCTCTCTGAGAGGGTCTCTGGCTCAGGGAGAGTTTTGCTCTGACGTGCTGGTGGGTTCTGGTTGAGGTGAGGAATAACCTCCAGGGAAAAGTGCTGCCTCTCAGGTTCTCATTGCTTTTCCTGCCCTTCTCAGCTTTGCTGGGCGCACATCTTTCTCCTGCTGCCTGGGCACTGAGTCACTAAGGAAACAAACAAGGTTATTTTGACAGTGGTATCACTGGGATCCTTGAGTTTTGCTGCATTCTTTGCATTACAAGAGATACTTTTCATCTCTTGTCTCTCTTCCCCACTCCAGAGCTGCACACTGCACAAAGTGCTTCTTGTTTCCTTGCTGTCTGTGTTGCATTTGTTCAGACTGGTGGGGTAGAAGAGCTGAAACTGAAGATACGATGGCATGTGCATCCATTTCTTTCCTCTTTCTTGCTGGTCACATTTTAATTACGTGCAGCTTCTTACTTTCTCACTTAAGGCTTCTTTTCCTTTACTTTATAGTCTTGTGTAAATCTGTCCTTACATAAAACTTGGAAATTATATCCACATCTGAATGGTTTCTTTGCATTTGGAGCAGCAGTACTTCAAGTATTTGACATGCATTTCAAGTTGGATACTTTGAAAGTGTTTCTGAAGAAATACAGTGGTCTGATATTTGGGGAAAAAAAAAAAATTTTCCTCCAGTGATTTTTCAGATCTTGTGCTTGCCAGCTGAGGGCAAACTGAAAATGGAATGTAAGTGGAGACAGGATGTCTGGAAAGGACAGAAGTATTGATAATAAATGGCAGGGGGGGTAGTGTGTGGAAATGCCACTTAGATGAAGAGACAGTAGTCCCTGGCTTTTCTGCTTCAAAAGTATTTGGTTCTTGAGACATGGTTGGTGCATCCAAGCCCTGAGTGTTGCAGGCAAACCGTTTCCTTCTTTTTTTCATTAATTTATCAAGCTTTGGCAAGGTTTGCATCTTCTCACTTGCTGTAGAACAGTGGAAAAAACAGAATTATGCAATTCCTGTGGACTCTAAAGTTAAAATGATTTAGTACTTTGGGTTTTATTAATCTATCAATTAGATTTGGGTTTTATTAATCTATCAATTAGATTTGGGTTTTATTAATATATAATTTTATTAATTATTTTATTAATCTATCAATTATCTATTAATCTAATTAGTTTTATTAATCTATCAATCACTAGGGAATTCTGCAGTATTTTAATCTTTGTAGTAGCAAAATGTGGAAGACCTCACCTCATGGGTGTTTAATGATTCACTGTCATCAAACATTTGAGAGGAAAAATGTGCTTATTACCCAACTCAAAAGTTTTCCCACTTTTACTGCTGTGTAAACAGCAAACTGTAGTTTTTCCCAGTCTGCAACTGCAAAGATAGTATTGTTTTTGCACTAATTGCAATGCACATTAGTCATTTCTCTCTCTGGCGGGAAAGAAACTCAGCTTTTTGGAGGCATGTCATTCTGATATAGTCTCTTCTCTTTTTTCCATATTAGTTTGGCAGTTCTGCAGACTGCTTCCTACAAAGGATAGTTGCACAATGCTCAAAAATGAGAATTTCTGGGCTTTAAATAAATAAAGGTTTACATTTTGAATTGTAGTTGTTAAGGAAACATGCTTTAGTATTTGATATCTTGGAGTGAGGAGCACTTAAATAAAGTAAAATGCATCTCATTTGTCAAATTGCAAAAATCTTACAAATACCTGCACATTAATATTCAGGTCGTTCATAACTAAATAGGAAGAGAAATGTGAATGCCTGGCTTACCTCACTCTGTAAGCCTGGCTTTGTACTTTTATAATTAAGAATTTTATAAAGAATAATCTAAGATTTTTCATATAACCTCTCTGAGGTCTGAGGAGACTTGTGGAATTGGATTTTACTTTAAATGTTACATTTTGGATGTTTTATGATTTCAACAATGTCATTAATGCTTTAAATTTTGCACAGTTTTAGGTGTTTATTTGCTTACTATCTTATGAGTAGCACAGACTTTCTGTGGGCACTTCCCTTGATTTCTTTCCAGGATTTAGATTGCTTGCTAGGTAATTGTGCTTAATAAGCCATTCTGGCCTCCTGATGTTACCTGGTATTGTACACTTCATAGCTGCATATCAATAAAGATTAGAAATCCCAGCAACCACTTTTTATTTAAAAGAAAACTGGCCAGGCTTTTTGTTAAGCTCCCTCACTCAGTTCTAAATCCTTAGCCCTGTCTATTAACTTAGTCAGTGCTGCCAGTGGCCCTCCAGACTGCACAGCCTCTCCTGTTTCTATGGAGAAACAGAATCCACAGATACTGGGGTGTTTTTCAGGCAGAAAGACCAGGGGAAACTAAAAATGTCCTAATCAGATCTCTTTTTATTTTTTGTTTGTTGGTTTTTTCTGCTTCCGAAGAGAAATGCAAGCTGGACTTTGTCCTTCGTAAGCAGTGTGATGATAACCCAGAGAGTTCATCACAGCAATTGACACAGCAGTGCTGAGACGCTGTTTTGTTTAATTTGGGCTCTGTATCAGGAAGGCTTCACAGAGAATATCTTCATGGAAAGGGTGGTCAGGCATTGGAAGAGACTGCCCAGGGAGGTGGTAGAGTCACCATCTCTGGACATCTTTAAGAAAAGACTGGATGTGGCACCTAGTTGACAAGGTGGTGATCAGTCAGAGGTTGGAGTCAATGATTTTGGAGATCTTTTCCAATGTTAATAATTCTGTGTTCTTCAGTACCAGTGTCTGGCATCCCAGGCATCTCTTAAGTTCAGAAAAAATGGTGAATATCCACTATGATAGGAGGAATGATGATGCAATTCCTTCTGGAGGGACGAGCGTACTTCCAGAAGGTCTCGATTATGTTACCCGTCTTCTGGGTGCTTTGCAGGAGCTCTTTAAAGCAGAACTGTGCTTGTCCTGGCCTCTCTGAAAGGCATCAGAACCTCCAAAGAGAAGGTGCACCCTGCCCAAGGTGTGGAGAGGCATAGGGTAAGCTCAGTCAGCCCGAGAAGCAGTAGGGTCTCACCTGCTGATCCACTGTGTTTTGGTAGTGCTCTGCAGAAGTGTGGGCTAAGGGACAGCGTGAAGGAAGATAAAGAGATTTAACCAGTAACTTGGTGGAGCCGCACTTCCATGTGCATGTCTGAGGTGACTCTGGTGAGTGAGCTGTAAAGAGTTCACTGGGTAGACTGAACAAGAAGTGAATAAAAAGGACAGAGATCAGTGTGGAAGGACTTCCTGAGTGAAAATATGTGGATCAAGTTAAGAAAGGAGAGGGCTGCTTTGCCCTGCCTGCATTTGGCAAGTCTGCTGAATCCAGGAATCTATCTTGACATCATTGTGCTGGGCAAATGGACACAATGGGGTTGCTGAGGATGCAGTGAGGAGCAAGATGTAGCCATTAGGAGCTAAGCTGGAAGCCTGTGACTCCATGGCCAACTGTGAAAGGCTCTGTCTCAGTGCGAAATGTAGATGCTGTCTGAAAATACAGAGAGAAATCAATATGTGGAAAGCTGTGCTGGTTTAAAAATTGTTGCCATGGAGAAAGAAGGCAGGAGCAGGAAAATGAAAACTTTTTTCACCCCTTGCCATGTTGAATTTGACCTAACATCTATTGGCATTGCTGGCTGTGACTTCTGTTAATTGCTGTCAGGTTTTTGGCAGGGAATCATGTTTTTCCTGAAGAGCTCTTTGCTGGGTCTTTCTATGAATGTGGCATGTGAGCTGTAGAAGACTTCCAAGAGGAAGTGTATTTGTTGTGATGTTCATATCTGCACTTCTCATTCCTCCTAGTGAGTTTGGGAGTTTAGGTGAGTTTTCAGCAAAACGTAAAGAATTAGTGGCTTAGAAAGTACATTTGGAACAGTTTCCCTAAAATTATTAGCCGAATAGAGAACCTAAGCATCCTCACCTCTTGAATTGGAATTTGGTTCTGCAGCCATTCTGTGCGGTGTGGCCAGTTGGCCAAAGTGGTGTCGGCTTATCTTGGAGCTGCCTGTGGCACTGCCACATAACTATGGGAATTCAGAGTTAAAGAGGAGGAAATTAGATGAGATATATGGAAGAAATTGTTCCTGGTGAGGCCCTGGCACAGGTTGCCCAGAGGAGCTGTGGCTGCCCCATCCCTGGCAGTGTCCAAGACCAGGTTGGATGGGGCTTGGAGCAGCCTGGGATAGTGGAAGGTGTCCCTGCCCATGGTGGGGCATGGGAATGAGATTAACTTTTTCCAGCCCAACCCATTCCATGATTCCATGAATTAAGTAATGCACTCTGAGTATTTCAGCCCATAAGCTATTGCTGTGTGTTATGATTACCTCAGATTTTGCTCTAATAAAATTAGCCAAGCTCACAATTGTCAAGAGAGGGGAAATACTTAAGTGATCCAGCTGAGTCCTGTAAACAGAGAATAGAAGAAGCAACAAAGTTCTTTTGTGCCTGGGGAAATAGGGAAGTAAGCACAGCTAAGTGTAAATTTTAGAAAGTGATGTATTCCCCCCACTCATTCATCTGGCTTAACTGTTTAAGGACTCTTCATAGTAATAAGTTCTGTTCTGTCTTGCAGACTTTTCTAGGTTGCCAGGAGAGCAAGTTGAAGTTTCTTAGGTAATTGTTAATGACTAGTGTAGATGCCTACTGAATAAAGCTTTGAGATTATAACTTTTTGGAATAGTTATGTTGATTAAGTTGAAAGTGCCTCACCTTGTTTCTGTTTCAGAAATTGCATTTCATTACAGTGAGATTTCGGTAGTTGTGTCATATCATGACTTCAGACCATGTGTTTAACTGACTTTTAAAACTTCTGTTAATTCAAATGTAAGTAGATTTCAGTTGCAGAATATTTTATTTCCTGCATCCTTCAGTGCAAACTTGGAAGGAGAGGAATGCTCATTTGTATGCAAGGTTCACCACAATGTAGAGGAAGAAGGTGTTGTGTTTTGGTCCATATCTTGAAATGTGGGAAGTGTAACAAGTTTCTTGTGTATTTTTTTTTTGTTTGGTTGGTTGGTTTTTTTTTTGTTTGTTTGGGGTTTTGTTTGTTTGGGTTTTTTTGTTATTTTGGGTTTTTTTGGGAGTTTTTGTTTGTTTATTGTTGGGGGGGTTGTGTTGTTGTTTTTGTGGGGTTTTTTGTTTGATTTTTTTGGTTTTTTTCTCTGGAATTCGCCCTCACATTTGAGGTGCAAGGAACACCTCTATGACAGCTGAGACTCAGCGTGGCTGTAGTCAAATGACAAAGGAAATGCTGCATGTGGGCTTGTCTGAAGTGTAAAGAACAGATTCAGCCCTACAAAACCAAGAGTTAATGCAGGTGTTGCCAAAAGGGAGCAGATGAGCTCATTGCCTCATTAGTTTAAATATGGCAATTACACACAAATGTCTTCAGTCCCTCAGCTGGGTGTGAGTGTTTGTGGACAAGCCGTGAGGGGAAAGGGGAAAAGTTGAACAGGTGGAGCTGTGTCTTCCTTGGAACCAGTTTGGAGAATGGCCTATTTTGTCTCCTTTGAAGCCAGGGCATCTTGAGGTCTAAGGCAACTTTGAAGTAAGGTGTGTGTATTGTAGCTTTTGTATAAATATTTCCCATGTGATGAACCAGTTTGCTTATTTCTCTGCTCTTTGTTTTCTTTCACTCCCACACACTACTTAGACCATATTAGAGATGTACAGATGTGACTTCCACCTAATGCTGCTGTTTATTAATAAAGTGGTGTGTAATAAAGCTGTTTTCTCAAATGCACTATATATTTGCTGCTAATGAGGAACAAATACTTACACGGCTTTGGAAGACATTGCAGTGCAGTAAATGTCTGCCTGTTGACTGAGATGATGAATCAGGAGATGTTTATTTAATACACATGTCTTTTATTTGAGCTGTTTGTCACAGCATTTATATGCAGTGCGGGCTCCTTGGCTAACATATCTGTAAAAGCATATTCCTCTGCCATAGAAGAAATCCATCCCAGCTGCTGTCTGAACCTCTGCTGTGCTGCCACCAGCTATCCTGCTGGAGCCAGCCCAGAGCAGGGACACTGAGGGGATCAGAGGGATGGAGCAGCTCTGCTGGGAGCAAAGGCTGAGGGAATTGGGATTGTGCAGCCTGGGGAAGAGAAGGCTTTGGGGCGACCTCAGTGTGGCCTTGCAGTGCCTGAAGGGAGCCCACAGGAAAGATGGAGAGAGACTCTTGACAAGGGCCTGGAGTGACAGGAGAAGGGGGAATGGCTTCACACTGACAGAGAGCAGGGTTAGATTTGATACAAGGAAAAAATTGTTCCCTTTGAGGCTGTGGTTGCCCAGAGAAGCTGTGGCTGCCCCATCCCTGGCAGTGCCCAAGGCCAGATTGGATGAGCCTCAGAGCACCTGGGATAGTGGAAGGTGTCCCTGCCTATGGCTGGGGGCTGGGATGGGATGATCTTTATGGTCCCTTCCAACCCAGACCATTGTGTAATTCTATGATCCAGTCCTTCCTAAAACAGTGGTAGCCAGTGGGAGCTTTCTAGGAATCCACTAAATCCTGCCTCTCTAGGATTGTGATGTTTCACACTGACAATTTTGTTTGTTAGGAGCTAAACTAGAGAATGAGGAAAAGGAGTGCTTCATGTAAAATGAAGGTGGTATTTCAGTCCTAATCTGGAAACCCTGATTCAGGGTTGGGATTTAGTGAGTAAGCCTGCTTGAATTGAATTCAAACTTGTATCATAGTAAATCCTGTCTCAAGAGCTGAAAGAAGTGCTTCATCAGATATGGTTTTGATTTGCTGGTACATATCCTAAATATAATGTTCTTAAGTTTTAAAATTTTAGATTTCTGCTTTAGAAATTCGTTGACTGAAATCTAATAGAAGCAAGGATCCTTGAAACTCTGACTTGAGTGCTGTCATCATTTCCAAAACACTCTTGGGTTTTTGTACCACAAGTCTATGTAAAGTTCAGATGCTTTTTATATCTAATCTTAGGGAAAGGAGAGTATTAATTTCAGAGTTGTTGTTCCTGTTGAATTAATTCAAGTGCAAGAGTGTGAAACTTACTGTTAAAAATGCAAGGTTATACTTTCAGTAGTGACCAAATAGAAAGGAACTTCAGTAAGCCATCTCTTTCCTTGGCTCACCTGCTGGCTTGTTTCCTTTCCAGTGTTTTGTGGGGATTTGGAAATGTTTTGCAGCACAGTTGAGTTAAGCCTGGTAGCTCCAAAGATACAAAGTGTTACAGTGATAGGAGCGCTGTCGCTCCAGCCATCAATCTGTCTGTGACAACTGGTTGGAACTCACTTTTATATGAAGACCATGAGAATTTTAGACACAGTTCATAATCATGAAGGTTTGTAGCTATGTCATCACTTGTGTCCTAAGTTGGATGAATGTTTTGTGCTGTGCTGCAGTTAGATCTTTACTAAGTGGTGTCTCTGGTTTCTTCAGATTGTCACATGTGATTTAGATTAAAACACTGTACAGGAAGATGTCCTAAAGGCTTAACACACTTACTGAAGTCAGAGATCAGTCTTTGAATTAAAATACTGAAGACAAAAATAAAATTTTCAAGGTGGAAGAATTATTTCAGGTACTAACTGGATAGTTGCCATTAACAAAGTGTATCTTTGCAAGAGCTGACAGGAAGTGTGGATGAATGCTTTACCTCCTCCTATCACTTCTCCACCCCTGAAAGAAAACAAGTTAATTCCTTCTAGCTGATTCTCACCAATACAAAGAGAAGAGACAATTTGGGGGTTTTTTCTGTGCTGTAAAGATTGCAGCTCAAGGAGATACTGTAGCTCAGGGAGAGGTCGGGAATGTTCTGTAATTAGGCAAAATACCAATTGTAGCATTCCGTGCTTGAGAACAATGTTTCCTTCCCTCATTTTTTCCCACCAAATTGTTAGCTGTATTGCAGCAGGAGAAATTGCAGTGCAAGCAGCAGTTCCTGTTCTAGGCAGCTGAGGGTTCCTGGACAGAAGTCAACTGGTAATTTGTCTGGGAAACTGCGACTTGGGGAATTTTGGGTTATCCAGAGGCACGATTTCGTGCAGCCTTGGTTGCCAGAAACAACTGCCTGCATGTCAATGCTTGTACCAACTTCTGTGTTGGTGCTGTGCTGTCCTCTCACAGATGAGGGTGTGTGTGGTGTGTGTGTTTAGATATCACTTGTGGCATCAGGATTTTGGCCTGTGTGACACAGGTGTCAGTCTTACGGAGGAAAATTCCTTGGTCTTAAACTCTCTCTCAGGCTCGTTCTCAACACTGTCAATGTCATGGTTGTGGGACCTCTGGTTTATTTGTTTCAAGCAGTGCTTATTATCTCAAAGCATTCTTCTGGAATAGCAAAAGAATAACCTCCATGAGGGTTAGTCCCACAAAAAAACCATTGGATGCTACCTCTGTGTAAACACTCTTCAGAGGAAGCCATGGGCTGATTTCAAATCCACAACCTGTTCCTTTCGGAAGAGAGTTTTGCCTGCAGAGGACTTTCACTTGATATTTTTGACTTGAACCTGCCACAAAATATTTTTGCCCATTTACTGATGGGAGGCTGCATATCTTGTAGCATATTTCTTCTTCATCAGTCTAAGGGAGGCGGCTTTTCGGTAAACACTAGGGAGCTTATTTCCAGTAGCCAGTTCAGGATTTGTGGAACATGTTACTTGGCTCTGTACCAGGATTCTTCTGGTGGGGAAGACCTTCCAAATGCATCTGTGTTCATGCCCCATGGATGGTTTATAATCTCTTTCTGGGTAGCTGGACTGGTTTCTTTGTGCTCGTTTGTTTGGTATTTTCCAATCAAGCCTTACTAGCATTGACGAATTATTTTTATTAATGGCTCACAGCATGGGTGGAACAAGCTGCCTGTTTGTCCAGGGCCCTACCTGGTGTCATAATAGGGAAAAACAAGGAGCACAACTTGGCCATAGTGCAGAGGGAATGGAAAATAAAGGGTAAATGCCAAACTCCAAATGATGTTTGGTTATTGCTAATTACAAATTAAAGCACCCTGACTTTCAAGTGTACTGAACAACATGCTGGTGATTTGCTGGGGCTACAGAAAGTCACTGAACTGGTTGGTCAAAATTCTGCTGCAGCAGGATTTTAGCCCCGATTTGAGGTAGATGATGCTTTCAGGCAGTGTGAACCTTCTAAAAAGTAGAAATTAGGTGAAATCAGCATCTTGATTTTAGCTCTCGGGTTCCCTTGTGACTTAACACTTATGGCAAGATGTCTTGGAAACATCTGCTTGGAATATTGCTTCTTCTTAAATGCTGGAAAAGTCCTTAGTCTGATCTGCTTGTCTTTTGTGAAGCTTCAGCCTTTTCTATGTTTTGTAAACAAGTGTGGAGAGGTAGCTAAATAGTAGCACATATATATGCTACATACATATTTGTGTATATATATATGCTGGATTTTCTTTATGCTTAAAAATTAAACAAATATCTGAAAGAGTAAGATACCACCAGCAAATTAGGATAAAAGGGGAATTTAGGGAAAATGCTTAATGCATGGTAAACAACGTAATTGAGGAGGCTTCAGGCAAGGTAATGGAGAAGTGGGGGCAGGAAGTAGCTGTGGAATGCCAGATTTCCAGTGCTTGGTTCCAAGCAGAACTGTTTGTGGCTGTGGAGCTGATGGCTGACAGACTGGGGAAAAGCTGTGATCACAGGCGTGCTTTGGCTTGTGTGCCTCTCAGTAAATTAGTTTTGCATTCCTATTCCCAGTCATTGCTGAAATAAGTTATGCATAAGGTGAACTGGTTTTGAACTTATGGGATTGAGAAACCTGAAGTGAGTTGTTTTTTTTTTTTTTTTTTCCCCAACTTTCC